>JTDE01022068.1:16694-71497 GCA_014338405.1 Paragonimus skrjabini miyazakii | reverse complement strand
TAAATTTTACACTCCCGTTCATTCGTTATTTAGTGGCAATTTTTAACTGAACACCAATTGTGTATGTTGTAGGGTTGCTTGTTAGATTTTTACCATATACGTACAAATGTACGGTTATGGATTATAGGCTATGCGATCATGAGTGTGAAAAGGATCAACTTTTTGGGCGGCACGAATACATTAATTCGAAATGCAGTAAATTTCGAGTCTGTTCACGTCCATATCGGTGTAATGTTCATACGTTCCTCATTTCGGTTCATGTGTTTTCTCAGAAGTTTAATCCACTTGAACATTTGTTGACTTCAAAATCGAACGCTATTGTATCTGATAATCAAGACAATATGGTCATGTGATGAAGAAATGAGTAGCGTTCCAAGAAGTCTGACCACAACAACAGGTACTCTCAAGGAATAACCACGGCTGAGACCGCTTATGTTTAAATCCTTTGTGGCTTTGGTGCCCACTGGCTTAGGCACATACTGTGGGTAGTGCATGTACTGTTAAGTATAGTTAAGTAGTTTCAGGTTTTTTACCTTAGAGTGTGCTCAACACGTGTAAAATCTGCTTCTGATGAAGTGAATTTAGGAATCGACGCAAACATTAAGAGCGACACAACCAGTAACACCATGGCGGTTATGAGAGCTTCGAAAGCATACAGATCCCACCGAACGTGCCCACACCATATACGTGTCAGACTTTCTGCCTTAATTAAAAGTATCAGGAAATTGTCAAGTAACAGGACAGAGTTTCTTGCCAACACTAATTAAAAAAAGGAGAATCAAATAACAACGCGAAAAAACGTCCTAAGGACATTCGCATGAAGTTAGCCTGCCTTCTGTCTAAAATGTAGGAAAATAACTTTCCGAGAAGAGAACAACGCAGATGTGATCAAAAGAAATGAGTGGTATTGATGGACAATAGTTTTTGTACGAACTCTCGTTTGGGTTTATCACTAGATCGGTTCTGGTAACTCAATGCACCAAGTTACAGAATTTGAACAAAGAACTGAAACCGATGATTTTGGACAGAATCATCACAAATCTACCAAAAATGTTACAAGCAGTTCGGTGACAAACGGTGTCCGAAAGACTGGAACGCCTGTATACTTACAGGGACTACAACGAGTAGTATTTTTGCCACTCCCACTTTACTGCACACCTTGATGCCTACTTTTCTAGCTGCCTTTGTTTCACTGAAGCTGTTAATTTGTCACTTCCGCTCCGGAGCTGAAAACATGTCGTTATGTGCTTCGCTAGTTTGGCATGTTTTTGCTAAACACCTATTTTTCCGAGTCGATAATAATTCACGGGGCCATCGCATCCTATGTGTTTCGACAGTGAGAAGCAGACTGGATATTGTTCTGTTGGACTGTTCTAACACACTATTCACCATGCCAGCCCCGCAGCTGCAGAAATGTGAACCTACTCGCTGTCAACTTTGTCTCTCACGACATCTACGATGTTGATGTGATGAACTCCGATTTGCTTGTTTTTTTACCGCCCAGTGTAAATGTTTGCGCTACTGCTCTGTAAGATGACAACTGTCAACTGTTGAGCCGCGTGCACAAACTCCACTTAGTTGAAAGTTGTATACGTTTGCTAATTATTAATTTACTACGTACAGAGGCAATTTGGTCTGAATGGATCTCAAGGATGCCGCTCTGTTCTGCTTTAATCAACTGGGTTATAACCGCCCTGATCGACCGCGTATAACCATGGGGCGTAGTATATTCTATGGAAACAGTGTAAAAAGCCCGGAAAGTTTGTTGGTCACGTGTATAAAGTCAGCCATTTTGTCAAGCTTTTGATTTTCAAGGTTCTCAATGTCATAGAACAAAATGACTGATAGTTCTTCGGTATTTTCGAATCACTTAACATCAGACTTCTTCTCATGTGTCCAACAAACATGAATAATACCACATTCGCGTAACCTTGATAGTCGGCCGTAGATTATTATCTGGCGTCAGTTTTCAAACTGACAGTAATTTCACAATAGAATCACAGGGTCCGTATGGTTTGGTTAAATGGTATATGGACATAATGAACTAACATTCCTCAAGGATTAATACAAGGCAGTCATTATGGTTCCACTTAGTAGAAGGATATTTCGATCAAAGTTCCGGTTTAAGATTTTCTTGATTCTCCCTGATGTACTAAACAAATGAGTAGATTGGATGTTGTAAAGCGGGAAAAATAAGCGCAATTTTGAAGGGGGAACGAAATCAGCACATGGCCTGTTGACGAACGTCAGACTGTCAAGCAGGGAGGTCACGTGAGTGTAGCATGCAAACCATGCATATGAATAGTGACCTTCCTCAACGCGTCTCTCCACTGGGCGGTACCAACTACGGGAAGTTAAACATCATTCGTTGAATTCACAAACTGTGGTTGAAAGAGGTATTTAGACAGGAATAGGAGGCATACCAGTCACACTGAGGTGACGATTTACACCCTGTACTAGACAAACAATACAGAATAGACAATGAGAAAAGTATACTCATCAAGTGATTAATGGAAGCAAAAAGCAGTGCCACGTATGCTGAATGTTTTCAATAAATCGTCTTACATACACAGAGGACCAAGAAAGCTCATCAACCATTGAGTTCTCATACTAAACAGGGAACGCATTTCGGGTTCTTATTCACGTTTCCTGGTCGAGGTCTAAATTCGGGGTATAGTATGTGGGTTATGTGACCCTGTGTATACGATGTGGCTGAATGAGATAAGTGTCGAATGATATTAGCCCATGAGTCATAAGGATGCATTTACGATTCGACCGTGAATAGGACCAAATCTTATTGATGGGCGTACATCCATTAAAACAGATGAGGGATATACGTGAAGCACTCATGACAAATTTTATAAA
Organism: Paragonimus skrjabini miyazakii; assembly: GCA_014338405.1. NCBI lineage: Eukaryota > Metazoa > Platyhelminthes > Trematoda > Plagiorchiida > Troglotrematidae > Paragonimus > Paragonimus skrjabini miyazakii. The sequence goes on along the minus strand of JTDE01022068.1, from coordinate 68,632 downwards.
TGCGTACAAACTGCATGTCTATCGTGAGCATTCATTTTTTGTCGTGATCAGTAGGTTGACAGCATTATCATTCGACAGACGTGCAACTATTTTGAAATGTACTTATTTTGACACTTGACTGGTTAGTGTAAAAAGAGGCCAAGGAAATGAATGTTCCATTTTCACCGGCTAATTGGCAGTGTGGTGTGATAAAATTATTTCGAACTGGCAGTGTAAACGAACATTTGTACGGTTTTTTGTCAAATACGATCTCTCTTATAAGGCAGTCTTGGACCGTAGACAATATAGACAAGGATGTTTGAAATGCCATCGGATGAAAAACAGTGCAAGCGTTTTGGTGGTAATTGGTTCAATTTTGTAGGACGTAGTTTTAGGGCGATTTAGTAAAGTGAAAAGATCTGTCTACTTTTGTCCTTCTGAGGGTATAAGTGTACGCAGTTTGAATTGGCGTGTCCTTTCAAAGCATAAGCTTTTCTGTCGCACATTGAAATCCTGCACTTCAGTGTATATTTGAACATTCATGTAATACTCTTGGACACGGCGATAAGGATGTAAGCTGCTCGAATAAAGTAAGAGAATAACCAATCCTATGTAGCGCCGTTCATATTGGGCAATCTGGCTGAAGGAATGGTGACGTCATTCAACAGTGTCACTGATTTTGAGCAACTAGTATAGATGAGAAGGAGTTTAGCTTGTTCTGTAAGAGGTTAGTGTAATGCTCGTTCAGAAAAGGGAAAGGAAGCATTTTTATAACAAATTGCTGAAGCTTTATTGTTCAACCGATTAGACCAATGACAATAACCTGTACAGCTACAAAGCGAGCTACACTTTTATCAGAATAGCTTAGAATGGCAACGACTGCAAGTGATGACTGCGAAATTTGCTAGATTGACTGAAGCTCAGTAGGCCTATGCTGGTAGTTGTCCTGGTATATAACAATACACTATGTCACTAATAGCTGTGAGTGAATAACGGTCAGTTCAAACAATATTACGTGACTGACCGCAGAATTCATGCGGTTATTTTGTCAACAGCCTGTTCAGTAGCTCATTACATGAAGCAGCACATTAGCTGCATTAATCGACATAACACTAAATCCATAGTTGCCGTTTGATCATATCATATCAAATTACCTTTTGTGTTTTTGATTGGTGAAGTCAAATCCGCCTATAATGTTTGGAAAATAAGAAGAAAATGAAATAGTGATATATGCATATTTGGTGTAATATGGAAAGGTTCTCGAATGTAGTATATGTGAATAACACAATCTCAGATAAGGCAATGCACACTGTTTTGAAAAAACGCACGTTCGTTCCCACCATGTATAATTCGATAAAATTGCGCTCCAAACATGTGTAACTAAAAAATGTGTGGAAAAACTCAACGACCTTCACAAGTTCTGAGGTAAAAGAAGATGAATTAGCAACCTAACAGATATGTGTGCCAATGACTGGAACCTACCGTTGTATCCAACAGCGTTTCCAAACAGCAATGGGAATGATCATACACTTCAGAACTAAGCGAGTAGCACCTCTCAAGCTTCCAAAGTGGGATATTCAGTACCTACATAACCATGACCACATAATTATCTGGTCATCTTGTGATTTCTTTTGCTTGTCAGTAAATACATTGAGCAGTGTGGTGTGCGACAGCATCTATGACTCAATCACCATGGCATTAACATTTTAAGCACTCTGACTATCGTTGGCAAACTTATACATTTACAAAAATACCAGCCGCATATATCAGGTCGGATAGCTAAAGCGTTAGAAATTTCGGTTGCCTTATCATACTTATCAGTTTTCCAAATAAAGTTTAAACAATCCGTAATCAACGATGTAGAAATTGATGAAAATAATAGCATCATAATAAAACTGAAGTAAGACAGAAAGCCACGCTTCACCGTGTAGAACAAGGCCAAAAATGTGAAATCTGCCGATAGGAAACCTGTGCTTGTGACTTGGTTGAATTCACACCGGTACCAACAGTCGTGCACATTCACAATGATTCAGTTGAGCTAGCTGAGCCTTGAAGTTTGATTTTAGCACTCATGGAGCTCACACACGATGAACCTTCCGTTAAGTCAATCCTGGTTGATGGTCCAAAGTTTAACAAATAGATTATATTCACTTTAGTGAAACAAGACAAACAGCTTATGTCAGAGCGTTACTTTGGTCGTCTAAATGGTAATTGCAACCATAGACAAGATGACAAGGTGAACCTTGAAGTTAATGGCTGAACGATCTAGTGTGCTTTCATAAGGGAGAACACGACATAGTAAGCCACTGACTGCATCCTAGTTGTCAAATTTGAATAAATATAGATGTTTGGAATACGATTACTCAGTTTAAATATTTCAGACTTTGGCATGATATACCTTATCGATTTGTTGCAACCTACTGTCATTGTTTGTTGGCATGATACTGATTTCTTGAAGTGTGTTGGGATTGTCGAATCGTACCAGGCGATTCAGGATAATTCACTCAGTAACGTGTAATCGAAAACTCCAATAACGCCTATTCGGACAGTCGAATTAACTGGACTACCTTCCAAGTCCAGAAAACATAAGAAAAGGTGACCAAAAACATTTGAATGTATACTGTACTGTTTAGTAGAATTACAATAAAAATGTTATTTCATCTTGATTGTGAACTAACTGGATACGCAAACTATCCAGCAGAAAAAGTGTTCGAAGTGAAGCAAACAAACACCAATCTACAAATAGCCACCAGTCAACGGGAAAAGAGCTCACTGAAACAATCGGGTGCAGAGGAAGGTGAAGGTGCGAAGAACACTTCCAAGAAAAATGGTTTTAATAGATAAGTAATGGTAGTTACAAAAAAGAAGAAAACATATTTTATGCGCAGTCATGGTGTAAAATTCATCATGATTGTTCACAACAATGACAAATAAAGGCAAATTTAGGATCGGACTTCGACAAACAAACCAAACGTCGCAGCGAGTTCATAATTCGCCATTATACCAAACATAGGACGACAAAAGTACCAGACCAGCTTCAACAAATCCGACGTAGAGGTTATTAATTTGTTGAAGCTGGCTAGTACTTGGGTTCAAATTGTAACCGGCCCCGCTTTTTACCTCAATTCCATCTATCCACTTGTTCTGTTCTACTTCCGAAAGAAGATAGTTCACTTTTATATTCGGCTAATCAAGACGACAGCCCCATTACTGGCAAGTAATTCTCTTTACGTTAGGTAACTGACTTTAATTCAGCCGTTTAATTCTTATATGCATCATCTCCATCGATTCTTTCATGCAGTTCGACCTTTTGTTCGTTATTTTGTTTTGCAACATCAATGGAATTGGTCCACTGGCCGAAAGAGGACTTCACGTTCGGACGGCTCAATGAGTCTTGCCTGCCTCCAGTACCGTTCCCCGTTTCATGTTGGTCTATTCAAACCCTTCTCACATTCAGTGAGCAGCACGCTTTTTGTTAAGCTCCCGTTTACTTTATTTCTTGTTGGCCTTACGACTAAGTTATCTTTAGATTGTCGTTTATCTCACACATTGTCCTTTTTTTTCGGTCTGACTGTTGTGCTGTTTTGGACTGCTTGGGTTGCACTACTTAGTGTCCACTCGAAACTATGCTTTATTCTGTCTGCTTGTTCTGTACAGTTGAGAGTTCTGCGAGGAACCACAATACAGGTTTACTACATTTGTCCTGGTACTTAATGTTCCGATTTTGGTTTTTATATGGATTAAACATCACCCACAAATGATCGCAGCTGTCGCATTCCCGCAGACTTTCCAGTCGGCCCCTTTCGAAAAGAAGTACTAGACTTGAGTTTCGCTCTCATTAGAGCTCGTCAAGAATGCATATCCTTGCCATTGCCGGGACTAAAACTCTGGTCACGCTTTCCGTGATTTCAACTTGGAGGGAAGTCTTAGTGAAGGGGGTCATCGATCGGAGTTAACAGGCTAGTTACTGTGCTTTCTCTCGAGACGATCGGCTAACCTAATCATTACTTAATGTTCTATTTAGTACCGTAGTATTAAATTATTTTCACTGTTGTATTTAACCTTTAACACCTAGATGGGTTGATTGATCAACGACACTTCAGCTACTAAGCGTTAACCGTTCGTTTCATCGACGTTAATCGGTAGCTAGCACCTGACAGTGAAACGTGGTGCAATCAATTATGCGTTACCAATCAATTTCGAGGTAGTACAGAATCAACATAATTTGTTGCGTTATGCTTTGCCGAGTTCAGATAGTGGGCAACAAGAAGATACGAATAAGCAACCACTGCGTCACTAGTTGAAGCTCCCATCCATTAGCCTAAGGATTAGCAGCCGTTTTAAGACTACGAATCCAGAGCAGATTGTTTAGCATGCTTCTGTACTCTCTTGACCAAGAAGATGAAGTGATATATACTGGCGCAGGGCTACAGAAAAAGATTGTGAATAATCTAAACCTCGGCTGGATTCGAACCAGTGACAGAAACAGTATGTTCAGATGCGGCAGGTGCTGTATCATCCGAGCTACATAGTCCCGCCGGAGGACCAGTAGTAGAACTTCAGTCCTCGTCGGTGACATTCATAGATTCCAGTGTGAATTGATTGAGAAATCCTGCTTTGGCAGTCAATCTCACGGATCATTTGTGGGATTCCATGTGAGACAGTGGGTTTGGTAGATGACTGAGTCCAAATGTAAAATGTCTGATCTTCCGGTGTGGGACCGTCAGTCATTTAGTAGAGCACTTGCAGCTTCTAGGTATACTGTTTCTGTTGCTGGTTCGAATATAGTCGAAGTCTAGGTTTTTCACAATCGAGAATCTTCTAGATTTCTGTCCTGCTTACAGAAATAACAAATTCGCTTGCTTGCTAAAACCGATTAAACGTTGTCGTAGTTTTGCAACTGCCTGTGACAAAACTGATGAGCTAATTCATGTGCGATTATTCTGCATAGAACTTGATGGTCTGGTTTGGAACATCACATCTCAGATCACTAGGTTTTGCAGCAACCTCGGCTACAAAGACATGCAGTGATAATAATACAAAATTTTATAATGATCTTTGCTAACTGACCATTCCACTGTTCTTGTTAAGATCTGTCAGGTAAGATAAACCACATGTTAGCTACACCAATCGTCCGTTACAAATGATGCCCATAAAACAAACAGATTAGAACCTCGGCCCCTAGAGAAGAGGGTTACTGGTTCGAAACTGCTCAAGTCTGTCACTACATGATGAATTCAAACGAGTACAATACCGGCCGGTTTGCAAATTAAGAACTGAAAGACAATCTATTGTTCTGTCCTCTGACAGTAGTAATGCCCCCCCAGTATTAGCAGATTATGAAAAAGCAGGCTTCCTCCAATCAGTTTGTGTACAAATTACACTAAATTCTATTGGACAGATTGATTGCAGTGACAACTTTTATGTGATGCAGCGGATAACTCGTTCGCTGGGCATTGTTCATTTGTACCAATTAAAGTGGAACAATTAAAATGGCTGTTTTATTACCAGCTAATTCATATTGCATCCTCATAACTGGAGACAGTGTTACCATGTAATAGTTCAATTATGAAAATACTCACTTCTAAAGTAGGTGGTTTCCCGCAACTCTTACAGTCTATGATAGACTATACTCCTCAGTAAGTCACTACATGACTAGACTTAGTCCTGTATTTTTGATACACTTGAAATTCTTTGGATTTTTCATAGAAATGTAAATAACTGCGAAGTCATATGTTCACTTTGACCATGAAGCTTCACGCGGACCTACCAGAAGGTGAAAATATGGTCTGACAGAAACTATATAACACACATCATCAAAACTATGCAAGAAATACTAGCTCACCGAACTGGATGTCCGTAGGATCCTTTGTCGAACCAAATCAGCCATACTGTCTTTGGGAGTTGTATGAAACAGTGGTATGTAGGTCGTAATTGGATTTGGCCACTGTGATCTGTGTGTATATATTCAAATAAAGCTTTTCAACTTATCCAACAGAAATCACAGTTGAAGGCAGTAAATTTTGGAAAACCTCACATTAACGGCTGTATAAATGTTTTTCACAAGACCTAAACCACAGAAAATACCATTCTGTTCTTTCATACACGATCGATACTCTCAGCAGATCATGCGTTGTCCAAAGGTAAGTTCACAGACTGTTACAGGTTACTGAAATATAACTGACGTTGAATCCACTCAAACGATGAAAACAAACGGATGTCAAATGTGGTCAAAGTGTCAATTTTAGTGACAGTATCCATCAAAACTTTGTATTCTTATTAGAACATAACTAACAATCTGTTTTGGCGTTATCCACTCATTTCCTGACAGGCAGCCATTTCGACCATAGGGCAAATTGTTTATCTTTCATTGTTCACTGCTGGCTAGCTTAGTGCGAAGTCCTTTCGGTGTCAAGGCCAGTAACACACTGTGGTAGACACGGTGGGTAAACTGAGTCTTTGCATAAGTAGGCCTGTATACACGCATGCACCGTAGAGTGGAAAACTTTAGTGGTAAGCCAATACCATATCTCAAGAATGTGTACATAGAGTTGAAAAAACTTTCAAACGGCTAACTCCAGGAGCAAGATTAATGGTACACGACAATCGGTAGGATAGAACGAGAAGACATTGGATAGGTCAATCGCACTGCCCTGTTGTTATGGTGATTTCAGTATGTATTGAGTACATGACCCAACATCCACTTTGTCAAGCCTAGACCGGGTTGTGCTACCACTGATAATATAACTCTCACATGAATGGAGTTGAGCCAAGAAACTGAGAAATTTGGTTGACACTTTCTGTGCCTCAACCAAATTCGGACATTTGGATCTGACTAGATTGATTCAACTCTGGCAACTCATTGCTATGCAGAGATTGTGTGATCGGAATAGGGAATCTCAACGACGTTGAAAACAGACAGATAGGTTATGCAGGCGTGAGGTCAAAGGGTTAAACAGCATAGAGGTTAAATTTGAACTCTTGGAAGTGGGTGCTCAAAAACTTTAGTCAGTAACGAGTACCAATCGATTTTAAGGCGTCAAGACACAACCTATTTTCATTCTGGCAAATAATGAGCAAGTTACGACAGTTTTCAGCTACTACGCATTTAATCGATGATTGGACGACAATGCTGAATGTCCTTAGGACTGATCGTATAGTTCGTCTCATCATTAAAATCCAATTCAGTTTAGTCATGATCGTTGGTCAGCTACCGAAACAGACCCTAACAGCTGAATTGCTCACTTATGCAACATGTCTCTAATCTCGTGGACGGTGCAGACGATGGTTAATACCGCGTGATATTGCGACGTCGTATAGCCTAGAGAATGGGAATACCGAGCAGTACAGTGGGACCACGTGATAGGTCTACCTCGGGTAGACATCTGGGTCAATTATATATCTCTTTTTGGAATCTGACATTTTGAAGAACATACAATTAGCCCTCTGTGTAAACAGTTCCCTTGAATAACACACAGTGCACAGCTACATCGCAATAACAGCACCAAAGTCTCTCCTGGCTAAACTGAAATCACCACCAACCTTCCAATTCATGCTGTGCCAACAAGCCCACTTACTGTTGCGGTGACCTTTGTGTTGATGAGATTTGTTCATTCCTGTGAAGTGGGGTCAAAGAAAACGCCCACAAGTATATTGGCAAACCGTGGATGTTCCACATGTGCATACGCACCGTTTATTTCCGTCTTAGAAGTTTTTATCTTTCACTGGAGGGAGTTAGTCAAACAAACGTGCAACTAAAAACAAGGAATTGACGCATTCACAGTCAACGGTGAAACTACGTTTACATAAGATGTATGTGGTTAGTTAAAGGAACTACAACCAATTCCACCAATCTGTTGAATTGTCGTTCAGGAATAAACAGACCACGCCGTAAGTCTCTCATTTAAAAGTCGCTTCGTAATTTTTGCGATGATTTTTACAATCTGAAAACACAAGGCTCAAACTGATTGCTCAACAGGGGCTTGTTAGGAGTAGTGGCGGAGTTGGTAGCTCGGTTTGCCAATTTATATACTGGACTGCTTGCCATACTTTATATCTAAGTTGAAAACGTTTTACCAGCACACGAACCGATACCATTCATGCGTAGGGTTGTGTATGTTTGAGTGTGGAAGTACGTGGAGTTTGGTGGACGCTTGTTGCTATATGTAAAGGTGAGCGGAAGTTTTGACTTGAAGTTTGACTAGCTGCTTCCTGTTGCTTCTGAAATGTTGACGTAAATTTCGAAGCTAATTGACTTTTCCAGTATACTTGGAAAGGTTCAAGATTTACGCAAGCCCTATCATGATCAATGTGATTATCCGAAGAGGCAATTATCACTCCCTGTCCAAAAACTTTGTATCCATCGGCCCGCTGTGGTTTGTAAATATGTTAAATCTTTGGTAATCAAGAGGTTTCATTTGTCTGCTCGAAACACAACATTCGAGGAATATCACTCGTGTTTCCCATTGGACGTAAAGTACGCACAATTCTCGCTAGTGAACCGATGACTTAGTGCGCTTACCGTAGCCACCACTGTGTGTGACTGACCGTAATCACCAAACAATGTATGACAAACTGTGATTCATCTCCGAGTACATCCGACATGTCGAGAATAAAAGAAGCTCCTGACGAAAACTTTTTAAACAGCACGATTTTACTAATATACTATTTGTTCGAAATAGCTGTCTTTTGGTAGACGACGAGGTGAACATGTTATGGCAATAGGTCATGTGGTTGACCACGTCACTTCACCTATGGTCTTATTGCGCAATCGCAACCCTAAGTTGTTGGCGTTCTTCGAGGTGTTGTTAATCAAGCGTCACTCACCGACCTTCTGTTGACAAAACGTACTGACGCAATCAATTTCGTTGTCGTGGCAGTGAACCCTGATTACAACCATGTGATTTTCGTTCATTTCATTGTTTTGTCGCCATGCCCTTAACCTATGTAACCGAAGAACACTGGGGAAAAATTCAGTGTAGCGGAGGACTCCAATTCGATTGAGATGTTCGCTGTCGGACTATTGATGAGAATAAGTAGTAAAATTATTTATTCTGCTCTGGAGACAGTTGAACAATCAGATTTTTAGTCACGGATATCTATGTTCTCATCTGAAAACATTGACCACTGACTTGAAGTCTTTCTCTCGAATATCCGATTTGTTATCGACTGTGGACAGCAAAATATATTTCACTTTTGTTATGAGTGAAAATATTGGAACCAACCGTCTCTACCAAAACTATTCGACCTGAACTAGACTCATTACTGTAGACAGTAGCCATGCTGCATTAGTGGTAAGATTATGACAGTGACATATTGCTGACCACACAAAGGAGTCTGTATACGTCTGGCCAATTCACAATCCACGCCCCAGTTCTGCTACATACCCCTGTCAGAGTCGGTAAGTACAATGCGTTTGATATTAAAAACTATGCCACTGATAAAATATTTGGACTATGAACGGTTAACTGTTAGTCACCCAGATCAGATTGTCACAAACCGCTGTCTGGTTGTTAAAAATGCGAATGGTAAAGTAATTGAGTCGTGACTTCTATCACGAGTCAGGAGAGTACATTTATTGTCTGGCATATTGCAAAAAGCAATGTGGAACGTATCTTATTTCAACACAGTATACCTTTAACTACGTTAATTAAGTTTGCGTCAGTTCTGTTAAAAGTGTGCTGATGAGAAAGAACCACCTAAAACCATATGTGGATAACCAACAACAACAAAAATGAATAGACACCCTATTAGCCGGCTATTAGCTATTGTATACTGTCATGAATCGAATGAGAACCGTTCATTTCTCCGGTCGCAAACCAGAACTTCTGGATGATAAGCCCTGTGGCAAGAAATCAAAGAGATTACTGATGAGTAGTACGGAATTTTGATTTTCATATAGATTGAACATCACCCACAATTGATTACAGCTGTCGCATCCCCATAGACTTTCCAGTCGGCCCCGGCAGTGCCGAGGATATGCACCACTGATGAGCTCTAATGAGAGCGAAACTGGAGTCTAGTGCTTCTTTTCGAAAGGGGCCGACTGGAAAGTCTACAGGAATGCGACAGCTGCGATCAATTGTGAGTAATGTTCAATCTATATGAAAATCAGAGAGACTTTCGGATACACACACATGCACCCAACGTTGACATATGGCTGAGATAATGTGTGAAAAAGGTTTTCGCCATTATTAGTAACGTGACTCCTTGTGCATGGCCTAGGTTATGCAATCCACGAAAGGGAATGCCAAGTTCACAATGTACGACTATATGATGAGTTGGGATTCGATCGTCCAACATATAATTCATACTCCGTTGACTTTTCTACGTGATTACTATAATTACTGACTAAACTGTTAACACTTTTTCGCAAAAACCACTGCAAAAGCTTGAATGTAAAGTCCATTACGTCGATTCAATTTGAATATTTCAACGTGTGGAATCGATGTAAGGCTGATAGCCGGCGGTAAGCCGCATTCATGTTGAGTTCCCATCGGTCCCTGAATATGTAACGTGTAAAAGTTTATCATTATCGAAAAATCGTTTCTCCTATCAGAACAAATTTGCCATCAGATGTAGGACAGTGGTTACACATAACGAAATTATCAGCACATCAAATCACTCTTATTCGCAAGTACGATAATGAAATATCGTTCCATCATTACGGGACCTTCCGGATGTTTTCATTTCTTACTGTTCATAGTTGAGCGAAACTCACTTTAGCCTCAGATTCTATAGGCTGTTAAACTTACATCATCACTTGTCAGAGATGATATGACAATCAGCAATTTCATCCGAACTAGCAATCCAGGTCGATATTTTGCATAACTCTTAAAGCATCGTGTTAAGCCGACCGATTGCGAGCAGCAAGTCTGTCTTCAAGTCAACCCAATGGTAGCTAAATCAACACGTTCAGTGTTGCTATCGTGTTTTCCTTGACAATGCTTACGAATTGACTTTTGTTGCACTCTATACAATTCCGCCGCTGTTGACAAAGCCAGTTATTGAACATCATTACTTGCTCCTTGAAGACTGGCACATGGTGCTGAGGTTGTCTGATAGATCACACATTGAAATTCTGTACCTATGGATGATGAGCTAAAGAACACAGATAGAAAAATAGTCACACCAAGTAGTAGAAATCTTTACACTGAATACGTACGCATCACTGTCCAGTGTTCACCTGAAATCGATATACAGGATGAACCTACTTCATGAACGACTAAACTTGGCAATGTTTTAATTTTTGTAATGAAACATTCTTCTTGTTCAACAGAGCACGTTACCCGTCTCTGGAGCTGTGCAAGATGGATAACTTTACAAATTAACCCTAGATCTGCAGGCACTTTTCAGATGTAATTATACAACAGTACTCTAAGTATGGTGGAGAAACCTACTGGTAAAGTTTGACTTAACACGAAACGTTACAGGGTCATATTTAATTTTCAGAGTTGCAGACTCACAAGGATGTGTTCCAAGGGGTTCCCAACCCATTCCAAAATTCTTCCAAAGGTGGAGTCAAACGTTCCCGTACCGCTTCCAAAGTTCGGTCTGTCAAAAGTGGCTCAATCACATCACGGACCAAATTTTCGTCAAAGTTCGGGACTACTCGACTTCCAGCGATCCCATCCAGCCACCGAACAAATTTAATCAGACGGATAAACACTTTTTGCGCAGCTTCTGGAGCATCAGCTTCAACTTCTTGGTTCAAATTTAGGGAGTATTTGATCTTCCGAACACAATCGATTGCGGCATATCTGGTTGGAACCTGCACGCTATCCGATTTGAGGACAGCTATAGAAGTGCGTTGTGAACAGGAAGGAAACCGTAAGTAGGCACCGTACATATATCGTTATAATTTATAGGCTCTGACATTGTCACCGAGCTGGACAAGCTATGTAGCCAAATTTTTTGGGTTGCAGTTGAAGAGTTTTTTGGTAAACAGAAGAGCATGATAATTACTTCTCTTAGATTCTATATGTGGTTATGAACTAAAGATATAACAAATGCAAGAACCAGTAGACGCAAAACTGAATTTGAAGGACTAATATAGGGCAAAAAGTGGTTCGGCGTTACTCTAATCACTAAGGGTTCATTGAACAAGTAGGTTCAGCAATTTGAGTTGCATGACTTTTTGATACTCATCATATATATTGAATGTAACCTGTTCTCTTCCGTTCCAGTTATTTCATCACAAAAAACTGCATTTAAGCATTGACGTTTGCCCAGTTTACGGCAGAATCTCTTCGTAAATACCAGCAAAGGAAATGAACCTGAACAGATGTTGTACAAGCCAACTGGTATGACGTCACATATCTGAATCAATGTCAACTGGCGATCGATTTGACGTATGGATAGAGCCAAATCAAAACTTTATGTTAGCCAACGTTTGTTCTGCTTAAGATGAAGCTAAAAGTTATGTTCCTGCAAGACCAAATAGGATAGACATTCGTCAGTGAGAACTGCTATTTTTGCAATCATTCCCAGGGAAGTACCATCGTGCTACCTTTAATAATTATTTCTTTTTTCAATATAAAACTTGTACAGGTATAACAATCAATAACAGTTCCTTAATCTTGAGCAAGCTTTATGGCATTGTTTATCATTTCATGATACTTTTTCACAAACAGAGAGAACCGATGATTTTTGCACTTTGGATCTACGAATGATAACATAAAAAGTTGTGAATTCCAATCTCGTTCAGACTATTTCTACTTGATGGGCTTAGAAATAAACGAATCTTCTCTTGTTTCATCTGCTGAGGTGTGGGCATTATGAGATATTATTACAGTTATCCTCTGGCATCATTGTAACAGTAGCCAATACAACCTGACACCTCGAGGTAGACTGTGTTCACTAACACCAACGGAGCGTCAACAAGTTTTGTAGCAAAACTCGTGACAATTAAGTGAATTGGGAGACTTTTGTTAAAAATTGATAAAGAATTGTAATGCGAACATCGCTGGACGAATACATTTATCAAATTAACAGTTCTACTGAATTAGATCATGTTAGAACTAAATGGCAGGATAAATTCTCGTCTGGACAACTAATTAACAGCAAATGAATGTTTGATGGAAGTAAATGTGTTTGTATAGTGGAATCACACACTGGGCATGGCCGAGTCAACGCGATCAAACGTAAGCAGAACCAATTGGTCGATGACTAAGCTGAAGTTTTCAGAACATCAGAATAAATGACACAAAAACTCTCATATTGATTTCAATCGGTAATCCAGTGCTTAGAACGTTTTGGTTAAAAAGAAGTGGTTCTATTTCGTACGCAATACTTGATAGCATTTATCTGACAGTTGTGATTTAACCAACCTGTCCCTCACGACTATAGTCCGAGCTTTAAATCACATTCACTGAACTTGATCAGATTGTTAAATTTGAGCGGTCGTTGCGCGTAGACTGGTCAAGGACAAAGGATAACATTGTGGTGAAATAAGTGAGTGCCAAGCCCCAGAATCTAACAAGTTGAAAAACCACTCACTTGTGCCATTTGAATCCATTTTTACACACTTGTTCAAACGTTTTCCGAAATGCTGGATATCGTCTAGACATCGGTTCAGCATGTAAACGTTTCGCCCATAGGAAGAGTTTATTGCGTTACGCTGTAAACAGAGGCGCATACGGTCAGACAGCGCAGTTCGCATTAATAAATGACGTTGTGGTAATTAATCATATAATCAGTCAAGGTCAGTGTTTAATCCGATATGGTAGAAGAGTGATAACGAAAATGAGTGAAAAAGATTGCATATTGACAGAACTATCAGAAGTCATTCTGCTATAGAAAATGGTAATTGAATTATTTGCAGTTGTAAGTATAGTGTAGTGATACTTATTTGGCATCAACAATGTGTCAGCTACATGAGTACTCGGTAAATCGATCGCCATGACCATCTGTCACACGTAGACAAGGCACAGTAATAAAAATAGGCTGCTTTGTTTTATGTTTTTTCGTTTGACGTGCCATTCTTGCGAAGCAAACGGCTTTACACAGTGTAACAACCGCTCATCGACGTCTCCCCTGCGTTCTCAAAAGCTGTTTGTTCGTGTGCACATTAGCAAACGTCTTCTGACCCAGAAATAAACAGACCACTTTACAGATGAGCCAGTGGCCAGAAGGCCAGCCCACATTTCACTGGCTAGCATGGATGATTCCTTGTCTCCTCTGAACCACTCCGCACAGTCAGTTGTGTTTCCGGTTGTCGACACTCATCTCCTACGTTGGTCGTTGTTCTTCACAATGTGTGATTAAATCGTACATGAACAATGGTAGAATACATACCACTAAGAGTCCAGTGTGCTCGTCAGTGGGTCGTGTGAACCAATGGCAAATGAAAGTGAGCGGCTGTCAGATGCACTGCAAACTTGGGTGAGTAATTGGCAGTTAGTCTTAAGCTGCATTATAATGAACTGAAGTGTGTGCATGACAATAATCAAGTAACGGTGCGATTTGTGAACCAAAAGGGTTGAAAGAGACACGAAGATGGTTGAACGTAGTAGACCGTTTGAACAATGTTAATTACTCCACATCGACTTTGACAGTGAACAGACTTCGATCTGTTTTTGGTTGTGGTGATCGAAGCAACACGATCAATCGCGGACAAATTTTGGATAGTCATATCCTGGTTAAAGGGAACGGTTCAACTGATATGCTGTCCTCACTAAAGGCCAAAAATCTTTCTCGGCGATACAACTAGTCGTACAACAACACCCTAGTGTCTTTATTTTCAAACTTACATCAGTGACAAGTGGCAAGGTTTACGTTATAATTCAAAAGAGGCCCAACTGTGAAAGGTCTGGGCTTTGGCCAGATTAAAAAAACCGACAGAAACAGCATATCAAAACTTAGCACGACATCTCTCAGCTAAGCTACGGAGTTCAGAAATGTCACGCTTAGACTCACATACCCATCCAACCTTCTGTGTCACATGAAATCCAACAAATTACCCAGGTGACTGACCACCCAGACAAGATTTCTCAAACAGTTCACGCTGAAATCACCAACTGAGTCAAAAGGCGAAATTTCGGAACTCTGTGTAACTTCACGGTTTCCATTGTCCAGTTTAACTGACCTCCATATACGCTCAGATCACCAGGACTGTCAGAGTTCTGATTGCTACAATCAACGTCGCTTGTAAATGTGTTCGCCAAAGGTTTTTCACACCAGTTCTCACATTTATCACAGATAATGTTTTCGCTTTCTCTTGCAAGTGTTCAGGAGGTTAGTTTCGCGTTATTCGGTGGTATGTTCTATTACTTACTAGAAGTTTGAACTTCGACGTCAGCTAGAAGGCAGTCGCCCGAAAAGGGCAGAGTCAATTCCATGAAGCGTGTATCCAAAGTAGGCCTTTCCTGGTGTTAATTGCTGTGCGGTACTTCTACGTCGAATATCGATTAGTCACATGGTACACTGACCCTAACAGACGCTGAAATCACGCACAGTAATCATGAGACGGATGAGTGAGTCATCACCCGTGGCTTAGGTGCTCGTCGCACGTGATTACAGCCAACATTCAATACAAAGCAATGCGATCAGAGGCAATAAGCTTGAGTAAGTGATTTCAGCGACTGTCAGCTGATGACAGCTCGCTTGTCGACGCCTTCAGTTTGTTGGCGTGTGCCACCGTGCTGCATAAAATGAATGTATCACTTTTTTGGTCTGTGTGCGACAGATGAGATGACGAATGTTGTTGATAAATTAGAGAATACTTAGAACTGATCTTGAACACATGATGTAACTAGAGGGGTAATCAATAAATATTAATTATTTATCGAAGCTTTTTATTTCAAAAGTTTATTGCCATTTGTTTCCAGTGGGCGCCAGACAAAAACAGTTGCCTGTGGTCAAAAGTGGGTTTGGTAATTCCGCAACACCTCATTAATTGTAAAAGGTATTTTATTGGTTTGCTGATAGTGAAGTCGTCAAGATGAACTCATATTTTAGCAGTACTGCCAAATCGATAACAAATTTGTAAGCTTTAATCTGTACGCTACATCCACTAAAATACCTTATCAAACATAAGCGACAACAATTTTACCCACAATGCCCTGCTATCGAGAAAAACATACGTTGTCTGATCAGAGTCGGATAACTCCCTATTTGTCCGTAACAACGCTTTCCAATCTCCTCTTAGTGTTATTCACGAGATCCCTTATGTAATAACGACCCAACGACATTTTTCGTTATGTTGCCAGGTCATTAAAACTCGAATTTGCTGTTACAGCGGTATCGACCACTTTTCCGCGTTCGAAATTTAGCGAAGCAGTCAGTATAATTGCCGTATGGGTGATCCTGATTTTATTTGTATAAGTTACTTTTAATTGCTATTTTTGTTGCTATACTCTCTTTATACACCACCACTGGTTTTGTGCGATTGACGAGCATAGACGGAATGTTAACATGTCGCACACATTTGTCTTTTTGCCGTGTTGATTAATTAGATGAGGAGAACTCAATGTTCCAAATTAAAAACGAAGACTCCTTACAGAATTCATACTAGTTTTGAATCGCCTGCTGACCTTGAGGTAAAGGGTATCGATTGGATTCAGTGAAGAATACATACGATCACGTCAATCCCTGCTGTCTTTCTTCAGACAATTGGTAAAGATGTGATTAGTAAAAACAGACTCAGGTATGTTAAACGAGTTAATTCCGTGCACATGAATTTAAGCATAATCTTAGAGGCTCACTACATCACCCTAAACAAAACGAAGTGTACTATCAATAGGAGTAGTTGTAACTTCAAGAAAGCAATCGTAAGTTCAGATAGAATATCAATCAATGGACTATCCGGATTGGCTATAAGAATGGTTAGAGAAGCATGTCGGGTAACCACTGGTGTCTACTCAGCACACGGTGTGAATATATTCACTGATCGTACGAGGAAGTTTTGTTAGACACAACCATTGGATGGTTGTCCGATACAAACTTCTTTAGATTCGAAGCAAGCGGAAGCCAAAAAGTCCAAGTGTGTCGCCCATCCAATTCTGACGCACAACATCTGCATCAAACTGCCTGGCGAGACACTACAACAATCACTGGGCCTTCTCCGAGACTGTCACAATAACGGTGCACTCGATTAATAGACAACTAAAAGGTATAAGCTTATGCGACGAGTCTGAAACATTTTCAAGGGACCATTTTGCAATCGTAAACTGTATGGCTGGGAAGATACAACAGAGTGATTTCGCGATGGCACATGCGTCTGTATACTTAGTGAGTGGGAGTTAACCAGTTTGTCTCCCACAAAACGTACTAGATCACACAGACTGAAGTCCATGCTGTGCAGCAGATTCCGGTCAAGCTTAAGGAACTCAAGTCAGATGTTTTTAATCTTACCACGGTTTTCGTATGCCACTGCTATAACTCGACAAAAGGATGATCTTTGTGATTCAGTGTAAAGATGGAAACAACAATGATGTAACGAAAATGTCGGTAATCAAACCATGTTAATTAAAGAGAGTTATGAGCATACATTGACACAGCCTAAAAAACAACTGAAAAGGAGGTATTCTCTGTCACACAGTGCATGACTGTCCATATACTGTCATAACAGCGATGAATAATTCGGATTTGTTGTGATATAGCTGCGTGCAAACGTACAATTTCATACATGAATTAAGTGAATAGCGACTGAATGACAGATTTGAGTTACTAAGACGCAGTTACTCTGAATCTATGTCAGGGTTAATTCATGACAGTCACTCTAGTAACACGAGTTGATGCACAGTTATGTTACTATGTAACTGTTCTGTTTCCATTGCTACACAAAATCACAGAGTTCATCATTCTTTCAATTATTTGTTAGAGCCACTAACTTGAGCACACAGGAATTCCTCGCAAGATGAGAAACAAATTAGCGTATGAGATACAGATCCCTTATCTAGGCTTACATATAAAGTTACCTCTCTCTATTCGACTGAATAGCAACCATGAATTCTTACAAAGTTCACATGAAAGCATCCTTTAACACATTAGAAAAGTGTTCTAGCAGCTTACGATGATGAAGATGAACAGCTGAAAGCCTCTCAGGAGATAGGTTTATAGCAATACTGCTGTTACTCCAACTAAGGAGTAGAAAAATTCCGGTCCCTCTTATTTTATCCGTACTAGTCGTCATTTCCCTAATTTCTCCGAGTAGTTAGTTGAGAGAGTAGCATCATGGATTGATGAAGTCCTCATGTTGATTTTAAGGAACATGCAATTAAAATTGAAAGCTGAGTTCAGTATGGAAATTTTTATAATCACTCAAACGAGTCACCTGACTGGAAAGCTAACTACACCAAAGAAAATTCACCAACTGTCAGTGACGATGAACCAAAAAGAAAGCAAAGAGCAACCAAAAAGATACACTTGTTTATTTCATTTTTATTCCCTAACATCAGATATATTGAGTGAATCAAACAGCACTAGGCTGACAGGCATTAATTCACATGGAGTTCCAAAACAAATTTTTATGTTAACCGCTCACGTAATGCCCGAAGAACAGCAAAAGGAAAAAAACATAAAAGCCGTCGCTAGCAGTAAAACAAAGAACATGTGTAAGGACTAACTAGGGTATATTCGATTGCACTGTGACCAAGAGGATTATTCATTGCACAGTTATGTCAACAATGGATGTAGTGAATTCTCAGTCGATTGTCAGCAGATAATGACGAATCATTTTCATCACTGTGTCTTATCATGAACAATTAGAAAGACTGTACGACGAAAAATGATTGGCTCCGTGAATCTCTTCTATCTACCCATAGCCATGATACGGAACGTCATTAAAGGACATGTCAAGGATGAAGTTAGAACAAGATGACATGATAATCTTTAATAAGAGTTCAGAGATTCAGATTATTCCAAACTGAGCACCATCCGTAATGAATCCCAGCCTTCGTATTCAGATAAACTGTTTAGCCAGCCCATTTCGAAAGAAAACACTAGACTCGAGTTCTGCTCCTACTAGGGCTAATCAGTACGGCATATTCTCGTCCGGACCGGAGTTTACACCCCGACTCTTGCGTCTGTGCGATCAGTGTGTTAATCATAGCGTTAGTGACTTTACAGTAGGCATGACCAAACGAACTTACTCAAACGCTCAAGTATAGTTTTGTGTGAATAGTGTTTAGCTTGCTGATCATTTCACCAAGCCGATCATTTCAACCATGCTGGGTTGGTTCAATAAAGACAGTAACTTCAACCTAACTTAGAAGTCCTCATCATGGGGTTATCGGTTAGATTGAACAAAGCGATTCCGTTTATTTTCTTTGCGAAATGATTGTGTAAGTTGAGTTCATTACTGAATTTCCACAAATGTATTGGTTGGATCATTTAATTAAACAGTTGTCTACTCTCGAGACAAATTGTAAGATGTCAATGAGAAAGCCAGATTTGTAGCTCAGCTGGTGACTGCGGCAGCACCGAACATTTGAAAGTGGGAGTAACTTTTTGCTATCTGACCTCCAGACAAGAATTTACAGTCAAACTGAGATGGTTCAAGATAATCACACTGAACTACCTATTAACAATACAACTTCAGTGCTCAACAGTGACATTGGTAGATTCCAATGTGGACTGTCCAAGAAATCTTGCTTTGGCAATCAACCCCTCGCACACTTTGGTGGAATCCATAAGGCACACTGAATTGGGGAAGTAGCTGAGTCCAAAGTGAAATTTCTGAACTTTCGTCATGGCTCCGAAGCCAAGTTAACAAAGCGCTTCCCGCGTCCGGGCATACTGTTTCTGTCACTTGTTCGAATCCAGCCGGAGTTCGGACATTTTTCAGTTGGGTCTCTTCTAAAAAATAATCATCACTTACAGCTCTGATTGCACACTATCTTCAGTAAATTGTCCATCTTACTAAACTGAATTATGTATTAACAAAGCAAAATTTCTTCTCGTAACAAATTTGAACAAAGAAGTCTGGAACAATTTTTGTACATTGTATCTTTCGAGCATATTTCACTGCATCTCATTAGGTACGTACTGCAGTCTGAGGGTTCATATTGCAAAGTTCAGTGGGTATTGTAAAGCTAAACAACGCACACTCACACATCAGTGCACGTCAGTTACCGAGGCAATCTGGTACTGATGATTAAGTCTTTCTGTATGCAGAGGGGTGGCTTCCATTTACTAATTGTTGATTGCTACTAGCAATCAATCAGTAGGAGTACAAAGCGTTACGTTGAATGATAAAATAGAACAAGCTCTATTATATGCACCAATTACAAACAAGAATATCATGCTTGGATCAATACACTTGAAGGCCCACAAGGTAAGAATAAATCACAGTGGAAGGTCAATAGATTAGATAACGAAAATGTGGTGGGCAAAAATAGTAATGATTCAAAGTGTAATGAAGACAGAATGTATTCATTGTGATAAAAAGTATAATTCAGCAAGGGCACGTTGATTCACGCATTAAATTCAAAGCGAGAATGCAATAGGCCTTACTCAGAGCGATAGAGCTGCTTCGGCAGTATGGGAACTTGCTTACAACATCTGAAATGTTTCATTTTTTTTATATATACACATTGTGAACCAGAACATTATCGATGAATGTTTTAGAGATGACATTACGACTTGCCTAATCTGTAATCAGTCATGCCTTGATAAGATACCATACTCATCACACATATTCTTCTCTTCTTAGCTCCGGAAGCCTGCAAATGCCTTGTGAAGAACTAGTAGCTTATCTACTCGATCCGCTGACAATCAACATCAACCGGAGTCATTAACTAGAGAAACAACACGAATGTTTCCATTGCTTGATTAGATAGTCTGTGAAATGAAGCCATTAACTAAATTCAAACAGTGGATATTACAAGAATGCCAGCTTACTATAACTTACAACGCAGTCTTTTGGTTGCAAGGTGTCATCAGCATTAAAAATTCAGTCACCTCCCATTTCTTTCATTCATCTCCAACACGTTTCTGTTTTTATGCGCAATATAAGTTATGCATTGAGTTCAACTAACAGAATGTGAAAAATGATGCGGATCTTGAGTAATCTAGGTACAAACGGATCACTTTGTTTTAGACGTTAATGTGCTTAGATAAGTTTTTGCCTAGTTGTAGGCAGTGACGACATGGTATGCATTCTTATTCTAGCTTTAGTGGAAACTCATTGTTAGACGCCATGTGATCAACTCCATGGACATTATGGATTTTGGTTTATCTGATGCGGGATAGTTGCCCATTCGTTCAGTGTCAAAGATTTTACTTCATTTTTACACTGGCCTACTGATTGGCTATGTTCCTTTACACTCGAGAGGGGTCAGTTGTGGTGGGCAGACGCGCCAAGCAAGACCCAGACTCTCATATGAGTGCTTTACAGTGAAATTCGGAAGATAAGCTTCCATCTGGGAACGCGTGCACATTAGATGTCGTTCTTCATCAATCGAAAAAGTACTTTACTTGCTTATGAGAAGAACCGGCGTTTTCCGATTTGTAGTGTACAACTTAATAGGGTTAGTTGCATTAAAGAAAACATGTAGGAAACATACCAACTAACTGTCTTTACTGTTTGCTCACCGATAATCTTAGTGCTTTGTTAGTGGACGCTTTGGAACTTCGTTCCCACCTGTCTGATAAGCGATCGGCCGCATGGGGTGAGTCCGAACCACTGAAATGTACAAGATAGATGGAAAACTGTACAAGAACCAAATACAGATAGCTAGTCTCTAATTATGAAAACATATTAGATTTTCTTTTTACCGGTACAAGTCAAAAACATACTTTTTATTCAAGCCGTCTGCAAGTAAAAAGCATTACATTATGGGAATTGTTTTAGCTAAATAAAAAGCGGCTGGTTTGAAGTATACCCTTTGAAGTTGTCTACGTCAGGCTTTACTGAAGTCTGTGCTATATAAAAAAATAGCCTGTAATGAGATTTTGTTGAAATACAATACCTAATAGGGAGGATGCAATCCAGCAATGGCTGTGCATCGGTCACCGGAAGTAAAATGGTGATCATCTACGGTTGTAGGCAATTAGCGTTTTAAACAATGTGCATTGGAGTCAAACAACCGAGTTGCTTGAGTCGAGGTCATGTAAAATAGTGAGAAGCTGGTCAATCAGAATCAGCTGCTGTACAGTTTAATGGCAGCTGGTAATACAGATTCTACTATTTTTTTTAATAAACAAAGCATTATCTTTCCAATGAAGTTATATTGCTTCATGTTACTCATGTTTCTGCGCTTCGGATTTCTTGAAGTGTTCATCAAATACGCTACACAGTTTGCTCCTTTCAGATCAACTTCAGATGAAAAACGTGTGTTTATTCAATTTAAAGCTGAAGTATTGTGAACCTAACCTCTTGTTGAACCGAATAAACCTTGAAAAATAGTCGTATGGTGTTTACCAAATTCATTTCAGGTGGCGTCATAAGGGATTAGGCTACAACAGTGTAGGTTGGCATATATGGCCAACGAGCTGATTACTTGAAAATTGATGTTTGATAGCGTCATGCGTTAATGGTCCACTGGATGGCATTAGACGATCCGTCATGTGATAGTTTGACCTAACAGTTGCAACGTGAAAAGTGATAATCAATTTTCACTCTTGCCTGACCATAGTGCACTGCTTTGACAAACACTTTTAACAAGTGCTATCAGAACCTCCGGTTGAGTAAATCTGATTTACTTGGGTATTGATTGTTCCCCATGGATTCCATAGCCTTTGGTTTAGATGTTTGACCGGGTGGTTGTGAAGAACATAGTGACCATCTTTAGCATTCCAGCAGTATATAGCATAATGAATCAAATATTTCAGCTTTCTACACTTACCATTGCAGAACACAGACTGCTAACTACAACCAGATTGGGACTCCTGAATTTTAATCTTCAAAATATCGCAGCTGTAACTGATCGTCCTAATTTCGAAGGGATGTCTTCCAAAGACCGCAAACAGACTAGGAATTAAGTGAGAGGGTTACACCTCCAAGACTAAAATCATTCCGCCTTGATTGTGAAATCGTTTTAGGTGCAGTTCATTAGACTTTAGGTAGAATATCTCAAATTAGGTATGGGGAACAGCAAATCCTTAAAGAGGACGGGCTGCTAATAACAATAGAAACCACATGAGTAATTACTGAAGAAAATCACCCTAAAGAGCGACAACTGACAACGGAAGATCAACAACAATCAGCCCCGGCGAAACAGGCAGAAAAAATCGCAAGGGCATACGACTGAAAATTTGTTCAATCATGAAATGGAGCTCCATTTTTTACACGGGAGCAAGATCGGCAAGTAGCAAGTGATATTTGTACAGGAAATTTCTTGTCTTAATCAGTGAATTCACTACACAACTCATGATAGAAACCTGTCCGCCTACTCGACTTGAATTTGTATGCTGCTACTACAACCTGCACTTAGGGTGATGTTGACCATGTTTCAAGTGAAGGAATCCATACCGTCTAATGATTACAGTAGGGGACTCTGGAACGCCTAGCATACCTGAGAGAATCGGAATGTAGATGCAATTAAAAATGTGATCCACAAGTGAACAACCTGGTTAACAAGTTTGTGTTACTGTAGATCAATGAGCAATTAGCCTGAAAAATCTAACATTGTCTCAGGTAGTTGACATATTAGCCAGATGACTAATTCAAATACTTGAACCCGTCAGAGTAAGAATAACTCAATTTAGCCTGAAAGATACAGTTCAGTTTGTGAACTCTGTCGACTCGCGGAACATTAAAAATTCCCAGATGATTTCCCTAGAGGTCACGTCACTATTCACAAACGTGCCGCTTAAAGAAACAGTAGAATACTTATATGACTACATAGAATAAAATCAAATAGAAATTGGTATTTCGGTTGAAAATTTGAAGGAACTGTTGTTGTTTTGCACATACAGCGTCCAATTTCAGTTCACTGGTGAGGTAAATGGAGAGGAAGATGGGTTAGCTATGGGGTTCCCACTAGGCCCGTTGCTCGCAGACATATTTATAGCCAAAGGGAAGCTGAAACAGTTAAGACCCATAATTTCTGAATTTCTGTCTTATAGCCGCTGTGTAGATGATATATTCGGCGTAATCAAAGACTCCATTGATGCACAAAGCCTTCTACTGGCATTTAATCGTGCACATCCGAATATACAATTCACTCTGGAGGAAAAGAAAGACGATAGTCTTTCCTTGATGTGTTATTGCAACGCAGACCGGACGGTTCCCTCCAGAGATCCGTTCACAGGAAAAAGACGTGGACGGGGCAGTATACCAACTTTCTAAGCTACTTTCCACAATAGCAAAGGCGAAATTTGATTGGTCGTCTGACCGATAGAGCGAAGAAGGATATGCACGACAGACACCATAGAGAACGAATTTCAACAAATTCGAGAGACACTGAGTCAGAATAGAAATCTAGAAAGATTTGTAGTAATTAATATGAAATGTAAAGATGTTCAGTCAGCAATAGAAACAGTAGCGAAAAAGCCGATTTTTGTCAGTCTGACATTTAAAGTTGATGCAGCTAGTGAACTGATCAGTGGCAGGCTGACAAATGCACTGGCCAAGACCTACATTGCTGCACGAATGATCATCTCATTTAAGAGATGACCGGTATGGGTGTCACATCTCAAGGATAGTTTGCCTAAGTTTTCTTCGTCATTCTGTATTTACTCTCTTACCTGCCGTTGCCAGGCCGGTTACGTTGGGAAAACTACTCGGTTACTATCAGATAGGATCCGTGAGCACCTTCCCAAATGAATACGGAATAGTACAGTGAAACCAATCTCACGTGCTGTCGGATCGCATCTGATCGACACAGGTCACCAAATCACGCCCGACAAGGCGCTCAAAATTGTTTACAAAGTGCCCCACGTTCATTCTCGAGTTTTCAGGCTGAGACTGTTGTCTACGGCACAGGCAATCGTTATCGAACTCTACAACCCCCAGCTGTGCGCCCAAAAGAAATTCGTACAGGCCCTACACCTCCCGTGGCCAACCATGTATAAACCGTCTGAAACCCAATGTCCCACTAACCCGATTAACTCGACTAACACTTTATCACACACTGGTCACATGATTCATGTAAACACAACACACACACACACAAACAGACAAACAACCCCGCCACCACCCGAGTAGACAGTCATCCACATTCTCCCGTTTTATATATAAGTTCAATTAATCGCTTGTAACTATATATGCCTGATGAGAATTACCGAAAACAGCTGTTTGCAACCTTGACGTTCATAAATACTCTGGCGAGCTCTAATGAGAGCGAAACTCGAGTCTAGTGCTTCTATTCGAAATGGGCCGACTGGATAGTCTATGGGAATGCGATAGTTGTGATCAATTGTGGGTGATGTTCAAATTGAGATATATGAATTGTCTGAATCCATTACGTTTAGATTTTGGTCCTTATAAAAAGCAACAACCCAGAGGGTGCAAGAAGTTTCAAATCTACGAACCCTAGAACGCGGAATGCGGTTACATGCTTGTCGACTTGGTACACCGGATTCCGTGTGATTAGAATGAGATTATCAGCAAGGATGAAACCGATAGTCAGATTAACATGGAGTTGACAGTCAAGCTTCGACATAGACACGATATGTAGTTTGTTCATCGTTACGAATAAGGTCCTGTGTAGCAGTGAGTCACGTTGTCCTACATCCTGTCTTCACCGAACTGCAGTTGAACACAGCTGATGTATTTTCATAGTAATCCACAGTATAATCAGTTGAAAATGAAGATACTCTGAATTCTTGAGAATCTACGGTTATCACTCCTTGTGCGATTAAGTTAAACGGCATCTAGTTATCAGTGAATATTGAATGCAAAGTACAGTAAGTGGAATTCGTGGTATTCAACAACGCCTAACTTACAGTGAAAATGCCTGGGAAGTGAAAGACCGTTGACTGGTGAGCATTTGGTTGTGGCTGAGTGTTACAGAAGGTTTCCACTACGCAAGGACTGCGACCAAATTGCTTAATTAACGCCGTGAGTAGATGATTCCGTCAGCTTCCCAAAAACATATTTGGTGAGCAAACAACTACCATAACAGTCAGCGCCTTCACTCTGTACGTCATTTGCTAACAAATTTATTAGGAGGCGGAAAATGTGAACAAAATGGATATTGCATTAAGAAGAGGTTGATGAAACAGATTCAATCAACTGAGGGACACTTCATCAATAATAAAAACAACAATAATAATAATGATAATGACAAATGACACATTCCAAATAATCCAGAGCTAACGGATAACCATAAGTAGTCATCCGAAGCAGCTGAAGCCGACACTTGTTACTCTGATACCTGAAGAGAATGGCTATCAGAATGACAAGTCTTATGCTAATAAGTCAAAAGTGAAGTATCTCACATTTAATGCAAATTGACTAGCAAGGCTCTTATTCATCATCTATCTACCACCTGAGTGCACTGTCTCGCGCCAGTAGCGTCTGTGTCTCTCATACAGTTGGAGATTATTAAGATCAGGGCAGACAACTACTAATTATTTTTATTGGTGTGAGTGTTACCGTTACTTAATTAAATTCTTTGTGAGCTGAAAACAGATACCAAAGTGGGAGCAGTAGATCTTAAGAGAACTAACTTGAAAATTTGGAGTTTTTGAGTGCCTTGTTCAGAAGTGTTTCGGCTTAGATTTAAGAGTTTCTGTTTAAAGTTTAATTCTTTCCTTTACATTCATGACTAAATGAGATTTAAGCGCCAGAGTAGTCAAATGTTGAAATGGTGCCGATGATGCGGACAGAATGATCTCCTAGTTGGCCCTAAAGTTCGCGGAAGTATGCAAAAATCAGTCTTCAGAAGCGAATGACGATGGAAGTACTACAGATTTGCCATTGGTTGAAATGAACCCGATGTTATATAAAAAGCCATCTGGCATTATATTAGTCATAAGGCCGACACTCGAAAACAGAAATGTCCAGCTTCAAGACTGAAAACCTGTGAATCTCTTACGGAGCAATCAGAGTAGATACGATATAAGTAAGATGACAGAAATATACGAACATAAAGTGTGACCCATCTGAATCCAGCATTCCCGGTTATCTGTATCAATTCTGCACTCGAACAATTTTTTACGGGCCCTACTAACCAGGAAGATAATGTTACGTGCCAGTATGAGTTATTTTGTCGAGGGAACCTTGAGAAAAATAGGTCAAATTTGAGTTCCTACTTCTATTTTGTCATGGTTCATTGCATAGCCCCGTGTGTGATTGATAATCTACACGACGCTTTTAAAAAGCATCTTACCCCAGCAATTTTTGCAACAGACTTCCCAACAACTTATGAATACCGCACTGATACATATTCCTGCGAATATCGGGCAATAAATGCTCTCATTACTGGTGGTTAGTCCAAGTGATTAACTGATACAGCTGGACGATCTATCACATATGGTAGGGGCTTTCTCATTCTGACATAGTCTTCACTTGGTCCATTTAAAACGACGAAGTGGACTGGAATTTCGCTGTTGCAAGCGCTAATTAATAACATTTTTATTTCCACTGGGTCCTCTACTTCAGTCTACGTTTTGAGAAGACGATTAAAGGTAATACCTCGGTTGTCAAATCTTCTTGAGGGGAAACACAATAGATGTTTTTTTTCACTCATGGTTTAAAATATGAGTGAATCCAAATTGAAAGCGCTGTGAATATTTCAGTTACGTCAACGAGTAGATCACGTGATGCTGTTCGTGTCAGCCAATCGTTTGGCAAATACTCAGAAACAATATGGCTGTGATAAACTTACTTTCAATTTCGAATAAAGAAGACAGTAGGCTGGTATTACACGATTTATGTCCGGACAAATTTCGTTGCCTGTTTACAAATGCACACCAAAGACCATTTATAGATCAGTAGGAGAAAACGAAGAAGATATCAGAGAAAACCAATTGTCAGAGTTCGCAATCATTGTCACTACCGTGGTGGCGGTAACTCCAAAACAGTTTTTTTTTGAACCCACAACGCGGGTATGAACATTTGGATAAGAACAACTTCAGCATAGCGCAGTGCTCTCCTGTGTGATACTGAACACATAACGCGAAATTCCGCTGTGGGATCGCCTTGGTGTTGAGTCATTAGAATAAAACGCGCAATGGATGATGCAGGCTCTCTGTTTCTATGCCCGGCTGTGACATCATATGTTTACTTGACTTGTTTCTTGAACCATTTCGAGATGTGCTGCATGACCCCGGTTCGCAACTGGTGCTCAGTCCTGCCTATGTAGGATGCTCCGCATCTACATTGATATTCATAGATAACGTTGGATTTGGCTGACTGGGGTATCGGTTGTTTCATACAGGGCGTTGGAATCTGGAGTGTTCTGAACCGAATCACTGGGACAATTGTATTGTATGTTCTCGCGATAGAACTAACTAGACGACGGTGAATAAGTTGGCATACATCATCACCCTTGAAGGGAAGACGAAGAAATACCGACTTTTTGGGCACTTTGTCAAGTCGAATTCCTATGTCAGTGGGTTGTTTAAATTTTGCAACAAACGGCTTAGGGTAACCGTTTATTTGTAGGGTGGTCTTCAACAGGGTCATCTCTTCTTGAACAATATCTTCAGTGCAAGCACGTCCGGCCCGATCAAACAAAGTGCGCATCATACTTTATCTATAGGACCGGGAAACAAATACAAAATACAAGTACTAACCTATCCAAACGCTCTTGTCATGGACGCTTCGTTGAATTGAGTCATCTGCATTTCTCCTGATGCATATATCCAGAACTGGTGGACTGTTTTGATTCTCGCCTTCCATACTGAAATGCGTGTTTAGGTGCAAATAATTCATTCGATCAATTAGGCTCTGTGCTTGTGCTTGCAGTTGATTGTCTGCGATAAGAAAAATGCCATCGACTTGTCGTTTGTATAGCTGCACTGAAGATAACTGTTCTATCATTTGCTGGTGAAGTTTTGCTACAAAAATGTTTGCTAGAATAGGGCCGAGCTGGATACTCACAGCTAACCCATCAATCTGTCTGTAGGCCGAGTCTTGGAAAACGAAGCTGACGTTTTCTGGTACAGAGCAGCAGTAGTTGTTCCAGCTTGCTTTCAGGTATTTCAACTCCTATATGATGCTCCATCATGTACGAAGTCAGAAATTCGATACATTCGTCCAGGGGAACGTTCGTAAACGGCAACTGCACATCAGATGAGCATAAATATTTATCCAAAATATTGCTTGTTTGAAGTAAGCCAGGTAGTATGGAACTAACTCTCAGACAGAACTGAGCAATTCGGTCTCGAATAGGTTTCAGAAGTTTTGCAAGCCACTTAGCTACTTTGTGTTATGGCGAGTTAGACATAAACAAAATTGGCCTGAGTGGAAATCCAGGTTTGTGAAGTTTCGGAAGTCTATGTATAGCTGTGGAGTTTGGGTTCCAATTGACTTTAGAGATTTAAAGGTTGCTTCATTAATGAGTTTACCTTCAAGTAATATTTGCAGTTTTCTATTGATACTCTGCTCGATGTCTACCGGGTTGTCTGGTCTTTTTCCCCATTGTGAATCCCAGGGAATAATTCAGAATGGGTTGTATCTTATTGATGTAGTCAACTTTTTCAATCAAAACTGTTCCCGATCCTTTGTCTGGTTGTGGCATGTTCAGTTCGTGGTTAAATCTTAGCGAGTTGAGGGCATTGATATGTTGATTTGTGAGAAGACACTTTGCCGACTAGATATAGTTCGAAATTGGTGCTCAAAATCAACAAGATTCGCCTTTAGCCAACTCTTATTCTCGTCTGATGTAGGTTGCTGGTTGAAAAATTGTTCAAAATGTGCCTGGGCCTGAAGTTAGTTAATCCTTTCAGGCGCAATGCAAATGTTTAAATCACAAGGCAAGGCTTCTTGCTGGATTGCAGTCAGTTGACGGGACGACAACTTCATCACGTACTTAGATGAGTGCTTAGGGAATTTCTCCCCAGCCATGTTGTGCTTAAGTGGCTTCTCGAAACAATCGAGCATATAAACCTTGATTTCATGCAATAACAGCCTACTATCTTCTTTGTTCAAATTTTTGACATGAGAAGAATGTTTCAAACCTTCGGTTTTGTTCGTTCTTAATTGCGTTGATCTCATCCGTTCACATGGGTGTCCTAGGTGGAGGCAGGCATTAGAAAACTGGCCTTTAGGGTTCTGTTAATCGGTTAAACAATACCGCATGTGCGCATCGTAAGCGATTGTTAACATATATTTCATCCACCTAACAAGAAGCGTTGGATATAGATTTGCTTGTTTTCAAAGTGATTGTATAAGGTAATCTCGTGCATGCCTAAATTAGATAGGCAACTGCAAATCACGCTCACTCACATTAGGTGAACAGATGAAGTTAACCATTTTTAAACAGTGTAAGTACTGAGCCTCCTGTCGACGTCTGCCACCATATATTTGACCCTACTACTATCACAGTAACCTATATAATATTAAACATTATTCAAAGTAGGAATAGTTAACTCCAGTGTTTCAAGAACAGAGAGCAGTTGGCATGAGCACACTTATTACCGGGTTGGTTGTTCACATTACATGAACCACCGAGACCACTGTAAGTTTCACAGAGCATCTATCCACTAAATGTGGTTGATTTCATGGTGTTCACCACATCCGCTTTATCTTTAATTGACTTGTTAGTAAATAGTTCCTTCAATTGTCAGAATTATCATCTTGGTTTTTTAGACGGTCAAGAGATACTTTCAGCTATTCGACGTTTTTTTTGCACAACTCGCAATTTTTTACTAAAAGTTTTTTGACTTTAATGACAAATTTGCATTAAGTATTCGATTGATGCAATCATTTGTCTCTGATCTCTCTCTGTTCGCGCTTTCCCATTCTCACGTTCTTGAAACATGTGCATGTATTTTTTGTGCAGATAGGCATACAACCCGTCAGTCATCCCTTACCGGAATGTGAGACTGAATTCTTTCTCAGCATTCCAGGAGCCAAACACGCGCCAAAATGTACTCAGACCTAACTGACAAAAGAAACCATGCTGGTGATGCGTTTTCTACCAACGTAAATGCAAGGGTGTGTGATAGAGAAAACGAGCCAATGAATGCCTCTTTCTTGTCAGATCCCTCTGTCTAAGCATTTCGTGGTGATGACGATAGATGGAAATCATGATATTCTTAACGTTTGTATACAGCCACAGACTATAGAAACGACGTGTACGCGGGCGATCGATAGAAGGCACGTAGACAAGACGTGAACTAAGTACGGTGTGGCACAAGACTACTCGAGAATGAATTCACAAAAGAAATCGATGGATTGATCGTTACTAAGGTAGACTACCATGAGTTTCAATTGTGACTGTTATGTTAATTATAGGAAGGTCAAAAATGGTTACAACAATGAGTTTAATGAAGCATGCGGGACAGTAGCTAGCGAAGTGGCGCGCTCAATTGATTTCAGTCAGTGCTTATATTAACATTGTAACAAACAATACCACGAACTATGAAGTTATAGAATGTCAAAAGAATAGTATGGAATGGAAATGTCGACATCATGTAATCAATACTGTCCTGTACAACTTAATAAAAAATAGCGCTTTTAACTGACTAATGGGTTACAATTAAGAACTCAACTGCCAGTCGGTTGACTCGTTTATTTCATACTCGATGGAGATTGTAGATTAGCGCGGATGTTAAGAGCGTTTACTGGGATTGTGTGAAAACTCAGCCTGCCATAATTCAATGAATGACAACACGAGTTATCAAGGAAAAATAGCGTGATTAGTTTACGTTTAACGGATGGAGTTCGTCAGGGGACCGATAATGTGTTCACGGCAAATGTGGACTATTATCCACATACCACTTATGCCAACCTACCTTAGTTTTTACTTCCTTTAATGAACACCTTGGTTTGCAGTCCACCTATATCGATCATTCTCAGCTTATATTGTGTGTGTGATATTCAACTTATCCTCAGTCGATTGTACGAGTTGATTTTGTCGATGTTCCCAACAGTTTAGTAGTGTCTTTCATATCGAAACTGGAGCCAGTGCAATTTTTTTGCTTACTCGAACTTCTTCTTAACTTCCCCTCACCAAGAATGCTGGTGTATTGCAATCTTGTGCAATCTTTTCTCAATCTTACTCAGTGTAAACAGTTTTTAAAGTAAACACCAGAGGTTAATTTGTGAGTGTGCTAAAGATGTGATACTCTGTCGTCTCTGTGGTAACTATCCCTACCCCAGTTGTTGTGTATTATTTACGTTCAATTCTAAGATAAATTCCGTTTTTTATCTAATTTTCGTTATAACATTAGTTCCCAAGCAAGATCAAACGTTGTGCTCAATTGTTTGAAGCAGACAGAAGGTCAAGAAGACTCTCGTGTCCCAGGAGAGTTAACATTCAACACTGATGTGCATTTTGAACAATAAAAATGTTCAACTGTAACTCATGTGATTAACTTTCGAAACTGTCTAGCAAGAAAATGTCTTCCACAGTGAATTAATCACGACTAATAGAGGTGTAAATAAAAGAACTGACTGAATTGTTGTACGATTTTGCTCATGCAAATAAATGAGCCTATTTGTGGTGGCCAGAAGTAGAAACATATCAAGATAGGACGTAAAAAATGAAGAATATAATCAGACAGAATTTTCCTAACTAACCTGCCGCCCATTGTGAACTGCTTAGAAGCAGTACAGTTGATCAACGTGTTACTGGGAACATTACCGCACTAGAATATATGTTTCAGTGATCTTTCTGAAGAAATGACACACCTGTTTCAGGAAGTTCAGACAGAACTGTAGAAGAAAAGTACAACCGGTGTGGCAGAATGGAAGCGCTATAAATAGCTGACTCAAACGATAAGGTATAGATAAAAGAATAATTATGTGCAAAACATGCACGTACTGTTTTCCATTCCTGCTTAAACGACTATCACATAAAGTGACCAGACCAGATCGTGTAGTAAACGAACTGTTAAATATTTGACAGAAGGAATCTTGAGAAAAATCTCATGATCAATAGAGAGTAGACAGTAATCAGCATAAAAACTGCGATAACAATGACCACTTATGAAAATATGAGAACATTTCCCACAATACGCTTGTAACTAATGATCAACAATGTAAAACGATAAGATCTCTCGGATGTTTATCATGTACTTTACTACCGCTTTTGACAAAACTGATGAGGTGGTTTTTTTGTTCGGATTCTTGTATATCCTACTCTTATAAACGGTTTGTGTCATTTTTATGGGGTTACTTCAACTTAAAAACAAAAAGCTAACCAACATAAAACTTTTCAGCTTGTTGAAGGAGGTATTCATTGGAATGATTAGTGTATTATCATCCATTGTTCTGTGTTTATTGTCTTCTCTTGTCAACCATAAAACCTACAGATACAAACTGTCATAACTCTGAACAAAAAGCCTGACATACATTAATCAATTGTATTCCTCACAATTCCAACGGAGCTGGAAAAGTATAACCGTCAACAATATTTTGCTGCTACTACTACTTCCAGGTAGCTTCATTGTAATTCAACATTACATTGTGTAAATCACTTGGTAATCTTATGGAAATCTTAAATACTTATCTGACGAAGATTTGCTTGCTCTTTAACTTGTGCGATCGTCACTTCATTCGTCACTACTTAATACACGTATATTCTATTCAATCCGTTATTATTGCACCGTGATCATTCGTGGATTAAACCTATCGTCAATTGTAGAAATAAATTGTTTTAGGCAAAGTCAGAGGAAGTTGTACATATTCGCTTGAATAAAAATGTAACAAGTTTTGATCAACATATTGAGTAATTACACTATGAAAAATATTTTGTGATACGATTGACATACATAGGACTGCTTATGTAATTTGGTAACAATTAATTGCTCATTGTGAATCTGACGAGATGTTTATTATAGAATGACTGTTCTAACCGTTATAGCATAAACGCGAGATCTCATTAACAGCTGCTGTTTTTCTTACAACAAGGAATGTGACAGCTGATGAGAAACGTTAGCAGTTTATTATGGCACTTATCGTAAGGGTATAGAGCCTCAAATTTACTTAGTGGTTTAACTAAACTTCAAACATCACCTCCACAATCAAACCAAAATGTGGTCTTCCGATAAAGAAAAATAAACAAATATAACATAGAAGTTTGTGGAACTAACAAAAACGTATGCATACCAATAGGAGAAATAACTTATTGACTGATGGAATGAGGTGTATAACCGTTTTAAAACTACACGTGCAAACGGAATGGTGACTGTTAGGAAAATGACATTCATGTGTAAGTGACATTCACCATACTTCCATGAGTTAATTTCGAGATATGTGACATTTAGATATAGGTTGTGAATTCATACACGGAGAAAAGGAACTAGTGAATACAACCGGGCATGTCTAGATTCAATGTAACTACGAAAATAGAGATTGCTGAAACACTAAAACCTCATCTTACTGTGCAACCTTTAAGATCGTGTTTGCTCTTGTCATAATTTATTGGGCAAACAAACTCATCGTTACTTATCATCATCCTCGACAGTAGTAACACCAGTAGTGTTTTAATGAATGTCAATCATACAATCTCTAGAAGAAGGTTATGGCATGCAACTTGAACACAAAAGACAGAAAGGCAATTGAACTTAACACGGATATCTTTATCTCAATCACAATTCAGACCTAATAGATTTATAACAAACAAATAAACAGCTAAGCTACGAATGAGATAATGGACTACAGATCCGAATCGGCTTCAGTCATTTTGTATTTCGGGTGATTTATTTGTTGTTCAACCGGCTACTGGTCCTCTCTGAGGATCGTCTGTTTTTAGAGAAAAGCTGAACACATTCGACATGATAGTAAGTGTGATGAAAATATGTAAGTGAAGTAAACATTTTTATCAATAATTTGGAGTTTTCACACAGACCATGAACTCTGTCATAATGTAATGGACTTATGCAATATAAAAAATGAACAGAGTAAAGAATTGAACTGAATGCAACTTAAAACAAGCACAATGATCCAAAACACAAGCGTTATTAATCCGACTCCCTGTTATTTTTGGCAACACGTCTAAGCAGTCGTAAATATTGTCATTTAGAGATCAGACAAAGACAGTAACACTACACACAACTGAGCATTCAGATTAAAGACTGTCTCACTTTGAGCTCAAATCTTACACTCAAGTACAACCGGTAGCCATACTTAAATCGTATAAAAAAGCATGGCGTTGCAGGTTATGACCACGGCCTTAAAAATACTGTGTATGTCTGGGAAATGACCTATTAATGTGTCATTATCTTTCGTGTTTATCTACCCCGCGGAAATCGAATCATCCAGGATTTAAACTCAAAATGACTAAATAAAAATCATCGACTTGTATGCGACAAGAATCCCACTCAACCACATTGCTGATGGACAGACAAAAGTACACCAGTAACTACGCTGTCCTGTTGACCAATGAGAGAACTTGTGAAAACATGTCTGTGATAAGTGCTCCGTTCTATACTCAAACTAGGTCTGTCTAATAGATTGATAACTAAACAGTTTGTCAAACGTTATCAGTACGTTAGCCAGTCCTATTGTGCATCACACTTGCTGAAATTGAAATTAACTTTGGGATATGGAAAAATCCAGTTCCTGTCTATTTATACGACTGATGATAATGTGACTTCAAATATGAAGTAATAATACTGGTATTCTACTCATAATATAGTATGACAATAACCTGCTTCCACCAATTTAACTGTTTTCTGAGTTTATATAGGTATGCTAACACTTCGGGAATGATTAACACTGATCAAACAGCGTAGCTCTCTATCCAGACTAGCGCATTGTGTAACTGTTCTTTGTTATGTACAAGCAAAGAATCCAAGATGTATCTATTAAAGTGAATTCGTTTTAAGATTCTGTAAATAATGTCAGTCGATCATACTCGACATGTGTAAAGTAGTTTAATAGATGATACAAATCTTGTAACGTTATGTAACTTCAAAATTCTATCGATAGTGGCCAAAAACTTTATTACATGTGTACGTTTGAGAAGGGAGTTTAATTTCAGCCCCATCGACTGCTGGCCAGTAATGCTGTTACCATACAGTAGATATAACAGAACTAAAATGTCTAAACGTCCAGCGACAGTCACTTCCGAGAGGCACCCAGTTTTGACTTCCCTGTTGGACTCAGTTGATAGTCTCGTAACCGGAACTTCTGATTCAGAATGTAAGCACACCAACACAAGAACCATGTTCACCTTTTCTGTCAAAACTTTTACTACAATAAGATTGCTGTTTTAAACGTGAATGTCCTTCATCTTCCGACAGGTCAAGTAAATTGTAAATTTTGTCGGACTAAAAATTGGATTCTGGATAATCGTAAAGTTTAATGTATAGTCTTTTTGCTTTTGATTTTCTGTTAAGTTATTGGTTGTTATTTTGCGCAGATGAAATTCTCGAAGGTTAGCAGGACACAACAGACATTACATTTTTGATAAAAACTTGACCAGGACGATTGGCAAACGCTCAGTCCCATGCGGATCCGACAACCAAATTTTCCTGAAACTATACACACGTAAACAGACTAGGGATTCATTTTTCCAGAATGAATTAAGCAACTTGTTGCCTCTATGCCTCTCATGACTGACGTCTCCTAGATGAATATCGATCGTTCATTTCATCTTCATTTCCCACTTCTCCCTACAAGTAACCCTCATCTGCTTATCCGATTTTGAATGCTCTTGTTGTTCCGTAGTTGAAATAACTGTTCTTGCAGTCCAAACATTGATAGTGTGATTAGCGGAGATTAAGCTTATCCATCAAGTTGATTGTATGTCACCTTGAAGTTAGACTGAATCCCCAACAACCCGCATCATGAGAATGTTGATGTTGTACTTGCACGTTTCTGATTGGGAAACCTCGCTCATCAGTTTGCCTTTCGCATTCCAATGAATCGCCGGTTGTAAAGTTTGTCCATTAGCATACCAAGTCTGATGGAACAGTGCTGAGTCAGATGGACTAATTAAGATAGCATGTGAAGACATCTGAGAAATGCTGACCGGATAAATGATCGATATTCATCAAAGGTCAAACAGCGTCAAGTTGCTTTTTTTACATTAGGATACTGTTTATTCGACCAACACACGTCCATAGATGTGGACTAAGTCTCGGCTGAGACAATGCAATCTACACAAAAAACTCGCTTATCGCATTCGTGACCTAAACAATTACTCATTCTTCACCTGTCGGTCTATCATGCGAAAACAATATTCACAGTCAGCAAGATAACCACAGCATACCGGTGAATTGAGACAAAGTTCGTTTAGGTTTAAAACACTTGATGAATTGAACAGCAGCGTGTTAGGAAGCATGAGATGTTTTCAGAATAACGTTCTAGCCTATAAAACTGACAGGAAAAAATGTCTAAGAATTAAGCCAAGTGTCAGTTATGTGCATTTGCACAACTGTCCTCTCGGAGTCAACAATAAAGTGAAAACTACGTACATTGTCCCTATAATGATGCCCGGATGAGGAAAACCTACATGTTGTTTTTTGAGCCTATAAACGACGCCATAAAAGGATGACATCTCACAAATTTAAACGACTGACTCTATTTATGACAGGCAAAGAACACGACTGTGGTGCTCAAGAGAACTGGAAATTAAAAATCAACAACCTTCTAAAATGCAATAAGATTCTATCCTCTTTTAGATGTCGTACGTACCAGCTAGAATCACAGGAGAATCAATGAGAACGAATAAATTTGAATAATGTATACGTTGCCATTACAACCGCTAATGATAGCACCATACTACTGATAATTAACCCAGGTGCAGCCATGGTACTTGCACAGTAAATCGCGTTGCAGAATCGTCCCAAGGTCACCACTTTTCGCGTCCCCCACACATACATTCTATTTACGAAATATGTAATTAAATAAATGTTTCACTGAAAAGTTGTTCGTTTACCCATGCCAAATCGAGCCTTGTCTGGTGCTTCTCAGAGTGACAGACACTATTTTACCATGCATTCAGGATTGCTGTTCGCGACAACCAGCTCCACCATAAACTAAGAAACTCTTTAGTGAAACCAAACTAATAATGGGATGTTGAAGTTATGTACACTTCCGAAAGGTTACAAGTCATATTACTCTCTTCACATTATTTGTATATGTGTTCCTAATGTTAACTTGTAATGCTAACTGCATTTGACTTTGTAAGAAGGTGAAAAGAGAACAACTGGAGATCAAAGATAAAACAGAGATATTGGAAAGGACTGAATTCGTTCATTCAACGTGCACCCTCAATGGTTTAAACCCAAATTACCTACTACATCTTGCAGACACATAACCGAGTTGTAAATATAAATGAAAGACTACAGGATAACATCCGATATTTTGGCGTATCTTTTTTTCTAACATCATCTCTGTAACTTAGACTGATTGATATGACGCATCTGGCCATTCATGTAGCGTTAAGTAAAGAGTGTCTCTGTCATTTATACAATGTGTAGTTTGAATTATTTTGGACTACATCTGGATGAGTTAATATCACCTCACAGATAAACAACGTCTGCGATAAACGTCAAACTACATCCAAGAAGCGCAGAGTATGCCTTCCTGTCGTTAACTGCTGAAATTCTTCTGATAGTTCAGTTAAGCTCATCAGATCAGAAGTTTGTGACATGGCCTCTACTGTGTTACGATCCACACAACACTGTTTGGTATGGCGTCCTTTTGTTGTTGATGTCGGAATGTTCTAAGAGCTAACTCATTACCTAACAAACGCTTTTCCACGGTGCCAAAATAACAGTTTTTAGTACAGATTCATCGTTTAACGTGATCGCATCAACACTATAATGAGAACAGTACGTTTTTATGGTTTTTAACCCATTCAAATAAATGACAACAAGACACCAACCACTAGCGATCAAGCTTTTTAATGTGTCACCATATATATTTCCCAATCCTGTTGGCTTAAACGTTCGTTTACCTCTGATATTTCTAGCTACTGGCCTAGATCAAAAGCACATAATTGCTCAGCCAACGACATCTGAGCGACTAACAGCATCGCTTTTCATTGAAATAATCAGTTCATCCGTTGTCTTACTATTGGGTTGACCAGTTCTCTCTCACGCTTGCTCGTCTAAATGCAGGTGTGTAGCCGTTTACCAGGACAGCTAGTTGCGCTGCCCGTTACGGGTTGCATATTCTCGACAGCTGGTTATCGGCGTACCGACTAAAGTCGACCGTGATCTTGTTCACGACTATGACCTCGATTAATGATCACAAATTATGGCTAACATCAACAATACACTCTGACATTGGAATGCACAACAACTTTAATCACTAAATACTTATCACTTTTAAAAAAATCATCTTTACACTAATAGCATTGTTGTTAGCTACATTCACATGTTCGTTCCTATTATGAACTTTAACAAACTATAAAAAATATCCCTAGGGTCATTTCATGACAGAATGGAGTCTGAGTAAACCAACACACCAGTTAATGCCTCAAACTTCACCATGTTGTTCAACTATAAAATAGAAAAAGATACCTAATGCATGGGATCCAGATTGGCTGATAAGTGAAGTATACTTTGGATGGACTGGTGTTGTATTCAAAATGCTCTAAGCCATTGACAAAATGCTCTAAGCCATTGTCAAAACAGAATTGCAACATTGCATTAAAGTACACATTTACTAACAACTAAGTATCCTCTTCAACAAACCTCTTGAGATTTTGATATTTGTTGATATCAAAACGGGTTCTCATTGTAATATAAGTCACACCATGATTCTGCTTTTGTGATTCTATTCGAGAACTGTTAAAGACACTGCAGTCCTGGTAGCATTAATCAGAACTAATCTATTTATGGTGATCTCGTGAACAAACTTACATGACCTCTCGGTACAAATTAAATAACACTCTGTGAGTTCTTAGGTGTATACCGACAGTCAACAGCTAAGAATGGAAAAAGGAAATGAATTCAGTCTATTACTCGCATGTTCATGTTACAGACAATAGGCATTTGATTACTGATGAGTAATAGGGGGTTCGGGATTTTCACATAAATTGAACATCATCAACAAATAATCGCAGCTGTTACATTCCCATAGACTTTTCAGCCGTCCCTTTTCGAAAAGATGCACTAGACTCATATATGATGATTCAGTCGTGCTTAATGTGAGGTCAATAGCGCAGCTGTCAACATGGTTGTCTCATGAAAACGTGGCTAGAGTTATAGTCCCGGCCATGGAAAGAATACGCACTACTGACGAGCTCTAACAAGAACGAAACTCGACCCTAGTGTTCCTTTCGAAAGGGTCGATTGGAAAGTTGATAGAAATCCGACAGCGGCGATCAGTTGTGAGTTATGTTTAATTAGTGTCAAAAAATATGCGTTTGTGTATGAGAAAACTGGATGTTCGTACGGTACAAGTTGTATTAACCATTAGGCATGCTTCCTAATGAGGTATTGGTGATGAGGTATTAATGAAGTATTACCTATGTTATGTCGTTAATGGGTGCAAACTTAACCGTATGTTTAAATTATGCGGGAAACAACCAGTGAAGACGATCGATATGTCATTGCAGAACACAATTTTCATGATGCTTCGAGCAAGACGGCAAAGTTGTTTTAAATTAGTAAGTAAAGATATATATATATTCGGTCAAGAGAACCTGACAAAGTTTATTGCAATTGTTCAGTGCATTAAGCATTAGGACCCAGATATACAAAATTCAGGCCGGTGTGTGTGTTTATAAATGAATAGCCGATTAACTAGACATGCATGCACACATAATATGGAGATACAGATGAAGTTTCATGTAAGCTATTGAAATTAACTCGCACAAAAATTATTAGTAGGTATTAAAACTTGGAAAAACATATTCAGTTCAATTTTGAAATATTTTTCTGATCTCGGTTGAAAAAGACAGAAAGTATCTGAAGTGATAAAAATCCACTCAAGTACCACCTTGATACTGTAAGCACTAGAATTATGGAGTACTCAGTTTTGACTACCATCAGTTGATTACAAACATTTTATTTCAAGGTTGTATTCTCAGTTTTCTTGACCCTTCATTGCATAGTGTGTCTAATGACCCAAGGAAAGTGAAAATTGAGTAGACCTTACTGGTGCAATAGACGTGAATTTGTCATCTTGGTTCCACCATAAAAGTACTTAAACAAGTTTGAAACGATCGTCAATAGAATGTTGTCCATGGTTTTTATCGAGTGACATGACAAATATATTCAAAACTGCTTGCTTGTTCAAGAAGACTTGACAAATTAGCCAATATTTTTCAATCACCAGACTAAATTACCAATAGCGAAGGTAAGAACCTCTGTTGATCTAGTGGCTGTTTTAGGCGATTTTTCGTTAAAAATTCAAGCATAATGAACAATTACCTATAACTAACAAGATGAAGTGAATCCTAGATCGAACAGATAATACCATCTAAGGTGTTACACTTTAAAGCCAACCGAAATCGATGGGTGACCGTAGGCCACACCACGTACAAGAGGAAGCTTTTTGAATCTCTCATATGTTGCAAAGATGGACGTAAACCACAGTTCTATTATACGTTTTCTTACATGTATGTTGAGTATGCAGTTGTTCATGAGGAATATGTTTAACTGGAAACAAAATGACACTTCGTTGAAGGGTGTAGATACATATTTGAGAAAGTTCGATCACTATCACCAAATCGATAACGCTGGTGAAGATTAAGAATTGTATCTGGTCAACAAGGACTACTAGCGGTCTGAACTTCGAGTAAATCAATTCTCCTGCTCGAAGGATTAGGTGATCACACATATCCCTTAGTAATCTGATCCGATTTAGCCGGAATGTGACTTTTCTTATCAGGTTTGGGGTAGTCCAACAAGTGATATACTTACCTTAATTTAATGGAACGAACGAACACGAGAAGGTTTGTGCGTCTGGATTTGTTATACACTAGCGAACGAATAATTGACTTTTTTGGTTGTAAATCT
The DNA here is from genome assembly GCA_014338405.1 of Paragonimus skrjabini miyazakii. Classification (NCBI taxonomy): domain Eukaryota; kingdom Metazoa; phylum Platyhelminthes; class Trematoda; order Plagiorchiida; family Troglotrematidae; genus Paragonimus; species Paragonimus skrjabini miyazakii. The sequence continues at coordinate 26,731 of JTDE01022068.1, read as the reverse complement.
AAAGCCGTCTAATAGAAGTTTCAAGAGCATTTTAGTGATAGTTAGAACAACTCTATGAGACTAGAATTTCAATGAAAATATACAGATAGCAATGGGGTGTAAATTCTATCTTGGTGTTAGTTTTAAACATATTGCGACCACCCGTGAGCAACATTGTGGTGCTCTGCAGATACGCCGTGTGCATAACCTCACTGACAAGGTGGAACAGAAAAGTGAAGAAGACAGCGGCGCTATGAAGCGCCGTGTGCAGCACAGTGTTTTGCGATGTGAAATAATCTGGACAGACAAATAACGTGCACACGCGTACTTCTCGCATAGTGTAGCCGTGATCTAATAGTCTGAACTTATGTGGGATGAGTCGTTATGTGTATGCATCATAGGTTGAACATGCCCATCTAATGGAACGATTAGGGCAATCTGTGAGCAATCGGTCAATCGACCGTAGAATTGTGGTGTGTTTCTAGTTTCCTGGTTTAGTACCTATAGTTCACTTGCATAGGTGGTTACTCGTCCGAATGTAATTTATCTAGTGGCTATCTAATAGATTTATTCAACAACGAAGCTCTTCCCTGTAAAGTGATGATTAGCGAATAAAAATGGCGAAAGCTATGCACTGAATCCAGTTAACGTCAGATATGTTTGATTGAATGCACGAATCATAAATCGAGAACACATTTTCAAATCGATCACGGCAGTAACACTAAACTGAGGCAGTGAAAACATATCACAAAACCTTGTTCAAAATTGAGTTAGTATTTTTTTAATGACTTTCCCACATCTAGTAACCTGTTGTGCCACACACCGTGAGGGTCACATTAACTGAAGCAACCGCTTTTTCCCATGACCAGCCGATTTGATTGTAAACAAAGCAGTGCAGTAACTGCATTCGTCAGTATACACGTGACCGAGTAACTCAACAGATAACGTAGTCTCAGCTGGTCTCAACAAGCATGAAAAACTGAAAACACATATGAAAGCACGGGTTATACAGTTCGAAGTTTCAGCCGTAATTTATCAGTATGACTTTTTAACCAATAAGACCATTTTGGTGAATGTGTATGTTGCGTAAATCCTACACGGATTACGAATATATCAATGTTCAGCTGCCGCTGACAGACAACTAAAGAATTTTACAAGCCATTTGTTCAAACGGGCCACTCAATTACTTATTCCTTTCTGACCGTCTTTTATCATTCATTGTCAACAAGTCAGGTATATTTACGGTATCAAAATGTTTAGAAAATCAAATGGCATATTTCTGTCGAAACCAGGCAATAAGTGTTCACTGATTATAAAATAATCGGAGATTTTTCACTGAGTAATAGTAGCACATGTTGTGAAAATCAATTGGAAACAACAAAGTAAGTCGCAGGGTGAATTTTCGACCGTTTACTTAAAGTAAAGTTTAATAGATAAGGGAAGGAAAACTTACGGAGCATATGCCTTACAAAAATCCTGATAAGAGTCACGGACACTTCAAAGACAGACCACAACTTGTATCAATGGAAGGGAACCATTGATTAGATCTCACAGTCACGTCAAAAGAACGAGGACTGGATTTGTGCGGAAATCAGGCAAAATAATGGATGACATGTGAGCAGCAATACAGAGTGCGCGCAACCAAGTTCTTTCGTTGATATGTGATGGAAGACTTAGACAGAGTTAGGTGAGTCCGGACAGTAACGTTGGGTTGCATCAGGCAGGATTTTGCCATAGTCTTTTCACACATTGCAGAAACCTGGAAAACCTTAAAATCAACCAACTGTCGACCAGAACTATGACCCCGACAAGATAAATGCTTCAAGCGTTTGACGAAATATACCAAATCCTTAAACACCGAACCCTCAAAAACGAAGCAGAAAACTATGTAGTGTAGAAACATAAGCGCACTGGTAGACCGCTTGATTAACTGATGTGTTAATTCGGGGTCATTGGTGTTAAACATATCAATGTTTGACGATCTGAGACGACGGAGCAGATAAGTGAAAACCAAATACAAATGTTCCTGCAACTGCAGTCTCACTTTCATTCGCACTTCGGTTATTTGACACACATTAACACCTCATTAACTTATTTCGTGAGTTAGGTTTTCGTGTGTTGTTAGTGAGGCATGTGTGAGAAAGCTAACTATGGCATACTACTTCAGCTCTAGTCCCTATTGTAAATTTTATAGAACAATAAGAAATGAAAAAACTGTTTACGTGCATCGCATTTTTGTTTTCCAGTATGTAATAAAGTGTTTCATTGAACTGTTTAACGGATTACCTATTTTTACCTATTTTTGTTTTCCAGTATGTAATAAAGTGTTTCATTGAACTGTTTAACGGATTACCTATTTCTCCTCAGTTCAATGTCAAACTGTAGGGAAACAAGCAATTGTAGTTCCTTGATATTGGCGAAAACCAAAGTCCGGGCAACCCAACACGTTAAATCCCACAGTTTTGTCCGATTAATGCTAAAAGAGAAATCAGTCTGCTTCCTATCACCAAGAGTCATTAAATCTACTCAGAAGACATACTGGAAATTAAATTTTCTTTTTTTTTAGTAGAAAACGATCCCCAAGATGAATTGTTTACACATACCATGGTTGACGCACTAGCTGGGGAGCATATTTCTAACGTTGGGAGGACATGTACACTCAACTCTCCTCTGTTTAAAACAGATTGTCGTTGTCAGTGAATTCTATTTTCTCATCACAGTCACTCTCTTCCAAGGAAAAATTGATTTAGCCAATCAGGATGTATGTAGGCTCCCAGAATAATCTCGAACAGGGTTCGATATAATTTTTGCTTACTTAGATTTCAATTCACTACACCCACCGGTTATTAAGTGCTATTTTTACGGTTTTCAATAACTGGCGTTCAACCTTCCGATTTTAAAATATTTGTAATTAACCGCGTGCCCCATACATATATAATCATGAGGTTCCCGTTTATAATTGGAACTAGGTGACTTTCACAGCCGTCGTTTAGTGTGATTTGGGTTTAATCAGATGCATCCGATGCGTTATGTTTAGGGACAAAGTTTTGCCGTTTGTTTATTTCAAGACAGATGCTTCAAGTTCTTTGGAACACAATATTTCCTTGATTGACGTACATTTGATGGGCAGTTTTGGCATATGTGGCATCTCTTGAGCAGTTGGACTTGAATCGAAATCTGCCAGTGAAACAAGAATTTTCAACCGAAAAGCTGGTTTGTTCTCCGCTAGGTACCCAGAAGTCATTTTCCAAACGAGTTACCTGTCCGCGACCAATCAGTGTTTGTACAGTGACTCATTTAGTTTTAATGTAGAACAAACAGAATAATTCGGGTGACTTAACGCTTGTTTAAACGGGTTAAAGAGCATTACCCGGTTCAAACCGAAGCTTGAGTCACAAAGTCAGTCATGAGAGCAGTCATTACACATCACGTGGCAAATGATCATCAGATAGTTCCAGCAAAGCAAGTCTAATAGAACCAGGCAGAGGATTCTCGCAACGTTAGAATTGATCGCCAAAGAATCACTTGACTCAGCCTTTTTTTCATGGAACAATTCGGCTAAACTGTACGTTTTTCTTATTTCAAATGGTTTGCAATTTTTATCTCATCCACACTGACGAAGCTAGTTTATCCCGATCACAGAATAAAAACCACTTTTCTGTCCAAAATAGTGAATGTTGCTTGTTGTGAATGAGTTCAACGATTTGAATAACCCGTTCACTTTTCTTTATATCGTTGAATGATTACTGAAGGAATGTTTGTCATGTCATAGTCTTTCTGACTAATTAGGAATTCCTATGGAATTGTTTTCATTGACTTTGAATGAGAAGTAAGCGTTAATCTTGACTGTTAACGTCTGATTATGTACTGAATAAGCTGGTTATGTTTTTACCTACTAAAACACACCTTAAAACGGCAAGAAAGTGAATGCTGAATCACACTTTTTTGAAGTTTGAAATTGAAAAATCTAAAAGACTTCAGTTAGAAAGATTTTCCGTGATAGACTTTTAAAATCGGCTAACATGGACATTATTATGAGCCTAGAAAAATGTCGGGAATAGTCGTTCTACTGAGTGAATAAAGCTCAAAACCTTACAGTTAATATATTAGAAGTGAGTTACAGGAAGTGGTACGATAGGGTCTTTTCAATTAATCCTACAAACAGTAATGTACATTAAACTAATGGTGCCTGTAGATGTTTATGAATAATATCCTCAAACGTATTTAAGTAGATTCATTTGGTTGATATTGCTTCAATTTCAAAATGTTGAAAGCCGCTAGCTCAAACTTTGATGCCAATTTATGGGTTACACAGTCCTTCGTTTGATAACTACTCTTCACAAGCTTGAATAATATCAGCACTTAATGCAAATAATGGGGGAAATTTATAAAAAAACATTCGAAAAAAGTGATTTGAGAACTTAAACTCAGGAACATGTTCGCTGCTTACAAAACCAAACCTTCATTCAATCGCCATATAGACCAAACTTTGGTTGAATTCTGGTAATAAGAGCATTTTCCACTTCCGGGTGAGTGACTATAGTCTGGGGAAAATCTATTCAAACCAAAGCGTAGAACTCTCCGTTAGATTGCGGTTTCAACTGTTACGAATATCAAAAGTGCACACAACAGAAAAACTGAATGTTCCCGTCCAATATATATATATATATGAAATTATTATATACAACTGAAATAAAACTGTGTCAAACACTGTTAATTAGCGCAAAACATTCTTGACAATAAGTTCTTAACGTTCCTGTTTGCCAGCTGTGCACTAGATAAATACGCGTACGAAGTCGCCTAGGATGGTTTTTGTTGAATTAATCCTGGTCAGTTTATCAAAATCGTATGATAGCAGATAGGTAGTAGTATTTGTTGGCAGTTTACTCTTATTCCACTTTTGTGCACTTCTCTGGTGCTTGATTTGAAACAAAAACCAATGATTTAGTCAGCTACTTTCAAATCTTTCCCAATAATCTTAATACAAGCGAAAGACTGATAGCATGAAAAGCGCCTAGCGATAGTAGGGGCTTTATAAACTTCGACTGTGCCTTGATATGACCAAAAAATATTTGCTGAATAAATCAGTGGAAAAAGGACGTTTTGCTTAAACTCGAATGCTTCGCCTCGAAAGAACTAAAAAGCGAAGTCTCTGTTTTAAAGAAAAACGCCTAACTCCGTTCATCGTCCTGAAGTCCATTTCGGAGGACAAGCAAAAGTTGTCACTTCATTCCGAAAAGAACGTGTGGAGTAGGACAAAAACACATGGGCATGTATACAGTACATGCCAACCTACAAATATTTTAGAATCGGAAGATTGAAGGACTGTGATCAAAGGTGATAGTTTAGCTTACAGAATAACCAGTGGGCGTGGTGGTACAAGGGTCGAGTGAATAAAAATATTGAGAGTCACCTAAGGATTGTTCTGGAACTTTCTGTTTATTCTGATTAACTAGAATCGCAGTTCCTGGGATAGAGGATGTTTCAGAGAGAAAAACATATATATCCTTGATGACCCTCTCACTCGACATCAAAAATCACAAAAGCTCTGGATAACGTTCATATGCACAACCTCGGACGCATATGACAACCATTCACTTATATGCATAGGGTTGATTTATTTTTCCTCACCGCTCAGCCCAGTAGGGCAAAATAATTAGACATCTCTTATTTAGGTCAATCCGTTTTATGGTAGGCTAGTTGGTGCAAAAATTCCCTGTTCGTTGCGTTTTTGCTTGGCACTAATATTCTATATAATAGCGCTATTATGCAGATTAGTCTGCGTGTGACGTACTTACTCTTATGCCGCAAGATTCTAGCTTATGCCGAAAGGACGCCATCACATAAGTCCGGTTTGAAAATTCTTAGTGCACCATAAATTATTTTATTACAACTGGCTTTAACAAAGAGATGATATTACCAGAAAGTTAACTGACCAAGGTTCAACCGTGCATAATTCATTAGGTTCCACTTTTATTGTACATTTGGTGAATTGAAACTGCTTATATAGTAAAAATCCAACCATGTAAGTATCTAACTATTTTATTAAAGACGTGTAGACCACTGGCTCAGTTGATACAGACGTTATTGCCCGTTAGCTGCAAATTTTCCAATTCCACATTTCAGTACTTTTTCGTAATTAATCAATTCTAGAAAATTATGCGACGTTAATCTTCCCAGCAAAAACTCTATTTCAGGATTTTTGCGTTCACAGAACATCACCATCGTAAATTTAAGGGCACAGGACATGTACAACCAATGTTCAGAAACTCTCAAACCTACCGTTTGTCGGGTCTAACGACAGTTAATGGAGTGCCAAATTTACTCGTTTCGCTTCATAATCTCCAAAAGTAACTGCATGTAGTATGGATACGTTTGTAAAGCATTTTCCGTTACTGGTGAGAGAATATGAAAGTTCATTTTTGATCTCTTTAAAAAGACCAAGATTTTACCTTAATGAAGTTATCCGGCCGACAGCACTTTCCTTCTGAGTTAACGTAGAAATACCAGCTCTGCATACAGTTACTGTGTCATCGCAGTGACTGAGAGAACACCTATAAGGTCGCTGCCCATGTACAGTCATACATTTCAGACTTTTGAATCTTTAACGGTCAACATTTAACTCAATCGGCGTAGGTTCCTCAAATTCGACATCAAAAATTGTTAAAAATAGTCATAGTAGTATTAATTGAGTGATTCAAGGATGCATGTGGTAAAATTGTTTCCGTTCCGAAATTATGTGCAACAAACAAATGTTTATTAATGAATAAAATAATCAACCCGCTTTGTTTGCACAGAAAAGCTGATCAAGTTTCTAAGTTTGTCAAAAATACATTGAATATTTGTTGAAAGTCATTCCAGTCTTTGTCCAGTTGAATGCTGACGACACAACTTCTTCTATATATACCAATTACGGTGTGATGAACCAGTTAAAATTTGTTCTGGTAAACACTTCGGAGGATGTTTACCTGCAGATTACATTGAAAAGGGTATCGACCTGGTTAACATCAAACATTACTTTCTTACTGTTTTGCACCTACCAGAATAATTTTATTGCCGATTATTTTTTAACAGGCACTAAACGACTTGGCCATCAACACTTTCAACGTCGGGGTTCACCAGGATGTTATAACATATAAATTCAATAAAACGCGCCCAATATCTCTGTGGGATTTTTTGTTGTTTCTTTCTGAATACTATCGTAACCAGTTATAAGAAGTGTTTGTTGTATTTTGATACCTTTTAATGTGTTGTTGATGACAGTGGCATCATCGAGTGTTCACACTTGTTGTTCTTACTAACTAATGCCTCTTTATCTACGGACTTGCCAGAATAAGTAGCACTTATGGGCGCATTGTCTTGTTATCATCGGTCCATTAAAAGTTCCTCAACGTGTTGATTCTTCGCCTTGAACTACTTTACACATTCCATGTCAGCAGTATAAATATCATGTGTAATAAAGCAGACTGTTGTTTTTGCAAGTGGGAAATCACTTCTCCTCTGACCTCGCTGAGTTATACACGACCTTGTTTGGCATAAGGCGAATCTTGAACATGAAGGACGACCTGCCGTCTGTGTTTCACAGACGTTGGGTATAGCCGAAGAAAGATATTCTCGGCTGGTTCGAACCGCTTAGCAAACGAGCTAAGCAGTTCATTTATTCCATAACCGTTTGCTTTCGACACAATTCACTATAACGGTGATTTATCAGACCCAAAGATTGATCTAAATTCCTCAATGTTTATTAGGTCGTTTGTCAGAGACATAGTTTAAAAGTGAATTATTCTTTTGGGTGCTTATAACTAATGTCAATGTAGTCCAACAGCCCAGCTGTAATCACAGACCACACGACAACTCTACCGTTCTGAATTACAACTGCTGCCCCAAAGGCTGTATGTTAACCATAGTTACCTGGGAGCGGCCAGCTGTCACTATTTGCAGTTCTTTATACACTTTCGAAAGGAGATAACTTTTGCAAGTAAACCTGAAGGATCCTGCTTATTCCGTCAGAAATAAGAACGTTACATTTTCCGGTGAGAAAATTAACTTAACTAGCAAGCTTATTGTACTGCCGACCCACTACACTTACTCTATCACTCATATCTTAAAAACCTTCATGTAGAACAGATTGCTTTGTTTTTTACCAACACTCTGAAAATCTCTTACTAATTTTTGTATTTTGTCGATGGATGAAAAGTGCTGTCTCTGTCAGAACTGGTCGAGAAATTCATCTCTCAAATGGATGCTGTAACCACTTTAAACTCATCCCTGAAAATTAGTTTTCGCTGGTTAATATTGGACAGTTTAGAATTGGTGCTGCGTGTTGGCAATCTCATTCAAGGTATTTGGTGATATTCACGCTTCCTTTCTTTGTTGAGCTAATAACCTATGCCTCTCGTGAATTGGTTTATTGAGATAACACACCAACTTTACTCGTACTCATGAACAATGGATAGTTATCTGCTGATTTTGTGACCTGTTGGCTGAATGCTGTTAGGTGTTGAAGTCTTTCTAGTATCCGTGAATGTTTGAATAAAAAGTTACAAGCCAAAATCTTTAAAAGGTTTGAAAGTTGTTAAACTTTCCTTGCAAGTAACTACACCTACAAAACTGAGGGGGAACGTAAACGACTTCCCATCAGCACTATATTTTGGTCAATTGCAGTAGATTGGAAATTTTAGCTTATTTACATAAAAAATATCGCTGCTTCGATTCTCATTGTTAGTGAATGCATGTTTTGGCGTGAAAAATGTCAGGCATTCTCCTCCTTGAACGTTCTTTACAACTCTATGGTAACAAACGATATTAGGTTTGGGTATGAATGCGTTAGTTGCACGTACTCATTATAAATGCCAAGTGCCCCGTAAAAAATTTGGCCAGTCTGTTCCAAACTGCGGCGTTTCTACCGGTGGTAACCAGTGCGGTTGTAAACCCTTCAAGTATCCTAGCTGTAGCTCCACGTTCCTTAACCTTCAGTAGATACGGATGCCTCCATATAGGCCTATTGTACTAATCCAATATGGACTTGGTATCACTTGCTCCAGTCGTGAGATAAGACTTCCATACATCTTTCCAGTCTTTGTAGACTTCCCATCCGCATCTTTTACTCTTCGACCAATGAATTCAAACGTTTGAAGCACTTTTGGTTAGTGCGACACTGAGCACATCTAAGTGGGTGTTAGCCATGACTGTATTTTCCGTTTTCTCAATTAATTGCGGTCCTTTGTTCCAAACTAAGCTAAAAATTAATATTCGTTAACATTTCTTCACAAGACCGGAGATATATTATTCATCTTTAAAGTTTTATTGTTTCCTCTTTCGACGGGAGAAAAAAACAGCAAAATGACGTTTACCGTAAAGGAGCGCTTGAAAGGTATAACCTACGGTAATCACACAGATAATGCTTATCATGATATGCTGCAACGTTAAGCCTGCTTTTTCTCCTGTGTTATCGTCGCAAGCTGACACTGCAAAATCTGTCTTGGCAAGTTGTATATTGACAAAGAATTCTGTACAACTTAGATGTTGAAGCATACTTCTACAGAAGCCCAGAAATGACTAAAAAACACATGGGGTATAGCATAAGTGTAAATTGTCTATCGAAAGTTCTGAGCCTTGTAACTTGTAATACCATTAGTGACCGCTGGAAACAATTTATAATACTACTTGCTCGTTCGTGTATTCTGGTTGAATTGGTAGTAAATATTCACATAACCTGCGTTACCAGAGTCTAAGTAAAACGGAATTATATGAGTGTACAGCGAAAGTGATAACGTACAAAGAATGTATCTAGAGTTTTTTCATCTCATTTGTAAGTTTGCTTCTCATGTGCGCACAATAGTTGCGTCAAACCACAAGGCCTAAAACGTCTGCGTAGAATACAATGTGAAAATTGTGTCCGCTCATTGTTGTTCAACTCACACGTTCTAGGTTAGTTTTCAGCGGTAAGATACAAAATGTCACTGTTCTATTCATACACAAACATTGCAACATGAGCAAAATGTAACATATATCTATTGTACTTGAATTAATGTCCATCTGACTATCTCTAGAGGTGC
>JTDE01022068.1:0-16594 GCA_014338405.1 Paragonimus skrjabini miyazakii | reverse complement strand
GTTTGTCTTTTTTAGTTATTGATACATTTCTTTAATAGTACCGTAGAAATTGTTGGATCCAATCTTGTTCTCATTTTGGGGGTCCGTTTTTGGGCTACGCGTAACTGAACGATCAGACGTGAATCGTTACACTCCTAACTGATTGAACGTACTTAGCGTTGACTGCAAATAATATTTTCTTAGCATAAGTAAATAGATCGGTGAAAACAGATTGTGGGATGCAAACAACTGCGTTTCTACTATTTAAGTTCGGTAAAGTTGCAAACCAATGGATGCGCAATCGAACGTCCTTCAAGCTGATTGCGAAGCACACAGATCTTTTCTGTATCTCAGTTCGCGTAAGGACTACAATTTTTCTGGCTACATCCGCCCGGTTATGGCAATAGTAACAAATAGGATGGTCACCGATCATCAGCAATTCACTGATGGGTCGTGTCGTCTTCGCACAATCTTAGAAACCCAAAAATATATGTAATTAATTAACTAAGCGGTTTAGCTTCCAACTTCGAAAGTGTCACGCACATAATGAGTAAATTCACAAAACAGGAGGGCCAAATCCAAATAGAAGAATGGCCGCATCAATTGGATCACCCCCTTAATGCGACAAATTAATACCATTTATGCAGTGCGGGAGTGGGCGCATCCAGCGACTTGACTCAACTGAGTAGACTCTTAGAAAGAGACGACCAGTTTAATGGTCGACGTGTGCTCGTAGTGTGCTCCTTTCTTCCGTTGATACAGTGTACAGTGTGGCGAACCGTTCAACGACAGCACTTCTAGCTGATGACATTTTGAGCCAGTGAATCCACCATAGTTGCAGACGGTTTTCGTATTCCAAGGGATTATGAAGCCGGATGGTCATAATATTTCAGCTGTCGACCTAGTCCGAAACCTGGGTATAAGCTGCTTAAAGTTATTCAGTTTTGCAGAACATATTTTTCGTAGCAGCTAACGCTAGACGTTCAACTGGTTACATTGCGCATTCATACTTCCTACCTACAGCTCGATTGCACCTTCATAAACTGTGCGCACGACCCCAGCCCGAGTACTACACGTTCATTTATAGTCACCTGCGCAAGTCTGATAGACTAGATCTGGAGAATCTCCTACGTGAATTCTTGAAAGGTTTACTGGGTTATCCGTCTTCTCTGAACTACAGAGGACGCTGTCAGAAGCTTGCACCGGGTCCCCTTTGGCAACGGCGACTCAGGCTGAAACTTGCACTCAAGTATAATCTAGTTTATGGCAATAAACTCACCGTCAACTTTACGATTCGTCTACAACATAGCTCAAAGTACAACCTCAGGAATTGAGAGTTTATTTTGACAGCTTTTAAATCCCGTAACCAACTGCGTTTAAATTTTTTCCTGATTAAATATTCCTACATTTGAAACAAACTTCCGCATGCAGCTAGAGCCTGCAAGAATATACATCGATTCAAACGAAACTTAGAAACCTTCCTGACGTTAACGGACGTCATGCTCATTCTCAAACTCTGCCTGCCCAAAGACGATATCTTCGAAAACGGACCCAATAACATAAGAGGGGAGACCCTGTATCGCGTGATACAACGTCACGTACACTTCGAACTGATCAAAGCTGTCAGTTTCATCATTGGAGGTAGTTATCTAGATTTTGAAGTTCATTATTTACTCCAGCAGGATAGATCTCGTACATAGTTATGTCTAAAACCTGCAGCTGCACAACAATACATATTTACAGTCAACAAATGATGTCAATATATACACCCCGCTCGTAATAAGCATGCTATATATTACGCTTTTACTTTATAATCAATGAAAACCAGCTGTGTGTAATTATTGATGATTATGCAAAAGCTGTGTACACAAAAACTGTTTGAAAAAATATATACTTGACCTGTTCGTCTCGTTTGATTACATACGAAATTCGCGGTACCATTCGTGCTTCTTCCTATCTTAATACACTACCCGGCAATCTTTCCGTGCTGTTAAATAGTCCTTTCATTTCATATATCGGCCGTGTATACCAAATCAACAGCAGAACTCGACCGTAATCATACACTAAGAAAAGATGTCAATCGATCTCTTTCTGTTTAGTACGATGACAGCTTTTTACTAGTGCTATATATTTCATTAACCAACAGAAACTTGTGAATTTTATATGAAATGCTTGGCCAGAAAATCACATATTCCATTATTCGTCATACTACACATGATCATTTTACGTTCTTCCGTCAATCCCACAGTTCTATTTCACATTCTTGGTTTCACGATTAAATTTAACGCAAGAAAACATTCTATAACGTTGGGATGTTCAAAATTCCGTATTGGTTGGACAATTTGCGAGTGCCATCATCTGAGACAACCTAGAATCTGATATGTATCTTTGCGGGCATGGCAAGAACCAGCGGATATTTCTTGTGCTTTCAGCTGGGTTGGCTAGTGTTAAATCGCAGCGTATCCACCGTATCGCACGCCGAAACCTCCAACCTGACTTGGCTCGTTCGAAAACTCTGAAGGTTTTTGTAACTTCGTAAGAAATGACACTTCATAGACCAAAGCGATTTTACCGTAGACACCGTCCTATTTCAGGAGTAATTTCGTTCAACGCTGAACGTCCCAAGGAAGGGTGAACGAACTTGGATCCGGATCATCGGATACGTTTTAGTCGTTTTGCAGCCCACTTTGAGGATTTGATACTTCAAACAACTCGCAGTTGACATCAATAAAGCCGGTCTCAGTTCCCCTAGCAGTTCCGTGAAGAGGCAGGGTAATGTTCAGTCCAAAATTGATACTTTTTCGTTTGTAAAAAGCCGCTGTTAATTGTACTCATGGCAATGCTTTCAGTATGTGCATCAAGCTAGCTGAGCTTCACGAACTTTGTTTCTGTACAAAGCCCTGTACAATGGCAGTCAATGAATCCTGGTTCGCCAATTCTTTCCCTGTGCTAGACGTTGGGAGTACGCCACTTCACTGCGCGGATAAAGTGAAAGGTGAAGATGACTGGGCAGCGTTGTACGTTCATACTTCGTCGAACGCCTGCCGGTATAACAATCCAGCACTAAATGCCATTCCCGAAGCAGCCGGATGCACAGTTTACTTCACTGATTCGAAACGTTGGTTGGTGAGGGTCATCGGCCGTCCACCATCTACAAATCGAATTGGGGATACATCACTTTCGGATAGAGTAGAGCCATCCGTCCCTCTAGACTGTTCCCACACTCTTTTGATGGACGACTTCAACGTTCCAGAAATGAATCTCACAGTCTTTTCGTACAAGGAACACATTGACTCAATACTAGCGTGGTTCATCAGTGCTGTGGAATTGCCAAGCTCTACCGAACACAGATCAAGCTTCGCGCGTTGGCGGTATGATAAGAAGCCCTGGCGTTTTGATCGACTAGGGTGCAACGATCAAAAGTGTCAAAGTAATCGCGCCACTACATTCTAGTGATTATACGATCATTTTGTTTAATTTTTTCTAAGGCATCAATTTCGCCAGCGTATTTGCCGAAAACCGCAGAGACTTTCGTAAGATGTATGTTAATCTACTGCGCTCCCATTTGGCCTCACAACCATGGTGTGATTAAACTTTCTTTCAATCTGCTGATGCACCATGTATGAAGGTCACTACTACTCTTTGTACAACAGCTAACGACTTTACATCAGTGACGGCTTTGAAGCACGTCAAACAGGCGGCGCACGGATAAACAATCAGTTATCTGGACTATAGGAAGATCAGAAAGAGTATACGTCCATTTGTAATCATCGTACCTCGTTTATTCGCAAAGATAGGCCTCTTTATCAGCAAAAGCTTACTGGACGTTTTGTTACCAATCCGGAAAGCTAATGCTGGTTTGTATGGACAGTTTGTAAGGTTGAAACGGGAGTGCCTCAACTCCTCGGCTCGACAGGGTCCACACACTCTGATGCTGAATCCGCCAGTGTTCTTGCGGAGTTTTGCAACAGTTACTGTGCTGACAGGCCGTCCTTCCTTTAGGTTTCCCCTGTCACCAAACTCGAAGGTGTGGACACTGTGGAGACTCCTGACTTCGCTTTTCTCAATGAGCTTCGATATCTTAAAGGCTGTTTTCCTTGGCTCAGGTGGCGTTCTTCTTAGAACCGTTTGAAAAGCGGCTTAGCAGGCTGACGGACCCTTCAGCCTTCTACTCTCCACTTCCAAAGGAACTGTACCTAGTAGTTGAAAAGGTGGCGAGCATTGCCCCTGTTTCCAAAGATGGTGAGCAAAATCTTCTCAATGATAATCACCCAATAGCTTAGTTCTTAAGTGCTTCTAAAGCACTAAAAGCACTCCTATACACCTCATTTCACTGTTATCTCTCTTCTCATTACTTGATCTGCGATGTGATTCACGGATTTTGCAAGAGACGATCGTGTACCACAGATCTGCCGACTACTGGCGAGTAGACGAATGCAGGCAACCGGATGTAACACTCGAAAGTAGGAAACTTGAATAACCCTCGAAATCGTACTCGAATTGAAACTTCCCACAGAAGTAATGAAGAGAAAGCCTCGTACTGGATGCAGTAAGCAGTCTTTATTCATTAGAACAGAAGTCGCATTTATATGGATGCATAGATGTATGACAGTGTTAAAACAATCCCAGTCTGTCATTGGCTGATCATGTTGGCACCTGCAATGTTGAACCGTAAGCTAACCGGTGCAGTACAGAACAAAGAGCTTAAAGAATAACAGACTCTGTCCATCTAGTCCCGATGTGATATTTTAACGTGACGTTTGGGTTAGTCCCTTGTTGTATCGGTGAATCGAGTAAATTTTCACCACACCAGTGTATGGAGGTAGAAGTTATGTGCTCGAGTTTTCTCGAAGCTTTTGGTGGTATGGATCAGTTTGGTCTGCTTGGCAAGTTGCACTGTTACATTGATGGCCAAACTCACACCTCTCCGATCAGCAGTGTAACGTTTACAAAGACTGAGTTTTCTACCCGCCAAACTAGTTACAAGGGTGTTCCACATGATTCTGTTTCTGGACCGCTCTTACCCCTTATCTTCATGAATCATCCTCTTCCTTTGTTCTCGTCGTTTTGTCGTTGTTTGCAGCTGATGTCCGAAATTGTATGTGCCATGAGCGCCTCTGATTACTCAGCCATCCTACATAGTGACCTCAATAGTTTGGATGTTGGTCCTCACGCAACTACTTTAGCTCTCGACGGCATACATCTTTAGACAGCCCTGGCTCAGAAGAATTTCCGCACGTTGGTTTCTCATACTCTTTCGCGTTCACCCAACGATACGGCGGATGCAGCAAAACCTAGCACTTCCATAACGCTGACCAACAGATTTTTGGCCAGTTTGATCTCCATTGCTTTGAACCACTGTATAACAGCTTTATTTGTCCGCAACTCGATGGTGGGATTGCAAACCTTTTCTTCAAAATACCATAATGTTTCCTAGGAGAGTGCAACGAAGGCCGTTCGAGGCTTCTAAGCATAAGTCCATTATGTTATACCTCCACTTTTGTGTTTATTCATACGTTTCAAATTTGAAGACTCTTGATGACCCCAGGAGTCGTGTTGGATTTTTACTCTCGCATAAGCAATTACAGGAATTTTTGGACCAGCTGCAACGAGAAATTTTTGCTGTCATCGGGAAGACACTGGTTTACAAGTGCGAATCTTCTCCGAGTTAATAACTGTCTATGGCTAGATGATGTTAACTACACATGAAACGACACACGCTGCAATCTACATGTATCATTGTTCAGTGGAAAATTTGTCGAACGACGAACACAACGTGACATTGGGGCTGTTTATCAATCCTGATATACCCTAGGACTCCGTTGGATTGGTCTACCTCTAGATTTTTGGAGGCGTCGTGGATTGTACAAGTAGTGAGGCCAACAGATCTCCACCATTCAATACCTATGATCACTGCAAAAATGGCAATATCTACTGAATCCGGATCATTCTAGCCATGAATCAAGACGTCAGCCGACAAATGGTTAGCCACAATTAAAGACAGCTTACTCCAAAATTCAGTCTAGTCAAATGGATTGTAATGTAAATATTGTATATGTTGAAGTCGCGATAAAATATTAGCGCCCCACCAAATATCTCGATAATGTTTTTGAAAAAATTCTCTGTTACGCTCATAAAAGCCTGCCCCAGCTAGTATACTGTTACCAAGATCAGACCAGTGAAGTTGTCAAAACGGTTGTGGTTTCATCTGCCCAGGAGATGACATGCAACAACCGCGAACATCCACCACAACTTTTACTGGCCCACATGACGCTGATATATCAGTGATGGTTGATGTAGTAGAATCGATTATCTGGATTGACCGGTGTTCTGAAGGAATGAGCTAGCTAATAATAAAATTTGACGGCTATCATACGAAGTTAAACCCGACAAAATCTATAACAAATTTGAACGTTACCCTTGCTATGGAGCCTATAATGAGCAGGCTACCTATAAGAAGGTAAGGACAAGATACTAGATAGGCTGCGCTTTTCATGAGGAAAGAGTGTCATCCGGGATCTCGTGGATCTTATTGCAGCTGAGGTGTGTACTGAAAATAGTCGACTTGGAAGTTTCCAAATATCATTCCCTCCAAAAACTCTCAACGGCTAGTTGGGTTAGCACTCGGAGGTAGGACAAGAAAATCCGATGAGTTATCACCAAACTGTAAATCCCCTGTACAAGCTGAAGTTCACGTGGTTTGTGGGGTCTCTGAAGTTAGGCACGCGGCGCTAATGTGTGGTCAGACTTTGATTAATTACAGTTGCCGCATGGAGCCTTACTAGTAAACAGTAAGGGAGAGCTACTCAAACGCGTACCGACTTGCCAGCCGCTGTTCATACAGGGTGCCTGACTGGAATAGCGTTGTTGATGCGCAATAATTTGGTCTTACCAAACTCTGAACTGTTCAGATGGAAGTATTTTCCACGTCGAAAAAACTGCAGCAATTTTATAAGCACATCAGGGGAAATATTTCCGGAAAAATGGTCATTAATATCTTTTTCCAGCTGTCTAAAACCAAAGGATTGAAAATGAAACGGGTGGCTACGTGCGTCAGATTTTCTTAGGACTAAGTTGGTAATTCTAAGATGTCTGACGTTTATCCAAAGTTCATATGAAATGCGTTTGACCACAAGAGAAAATAAGCGAAAATAAGCAGGAAAATCTGTTCCAACAGCTTACTGTTGTAGATCTCAATGCTACTCAGTGCTATTTAAAGCCGTTGAAGTTGGTTTCTTGATGGCAACGTTATATAAACTATGTGAGCACCATGTTTTGTCAAAAGCGACCTTCGGCACTGCAGGCAGAAAAGTTGACTGTAGCTAAACCAAGCGCAGCAGACTGGAAAACAATAAAATTAGTCCAGTCGCAAACCACCGCGACTGAATATTCATTCTTATAATCGGGAGACAAGGAACATTTCGTTAAAAAGCCCGGTAGCTTATGTAGTCTGAATTGTCATGACCAAAAAAGGATTAAGAGTAGGCAATGGACAGCAATATACACAATTACACTCAACACTGATAATTACTTGATTGTACTTATCAAGCATAGAATTTCCTAACCCACTGTCGACTACTATCATAGACCAGAGGGTGACATAAGTATCGCATTCGTTAAAGTCTATCAGAGAAAAGCACCGTATCATTTGGGGAGGCTCTGATGTAAATAAAGATATTAAAACATGCGAGCGGTGAAACAAAATTTGGGGGGAAGACAACCAAGCATGGCTTTTGTTCCTGGTAGCTGAATGAATGCCTGAGTTTGTGATCCAGTCCCATGAGCACTTTGGGTTTTTTGTTGTCAAGAAAATAGAGCCACTAGAGAAGAAGATGATTATGTACTAACCTGCGGCACCGTACATTTGGCTTATACAAGTACAGTCCGGGCCCATCCAACCAACACATTCATCATGATAACCACCAGGTCCATCTCGAACCGATGCATCTCAAAGGATTTCTTTAGGGACACTATAACCGATTTTCGCCCAGCGCATGAGGGGTTAAACCGATCTTCACAATCTTTGTGCGGGAAAAACAATAATAAACATTTTATGTCGCACTAGACTGCTTAACAGGTGAACTCACCTAAGGTTGTCCACAGGTGTTTTAGATGGGGAAGAATCACTCGTCTCGTATGAAAAATGTTGGCTTCCTCAACATATGCTAATACGATCTATTGCTGTCGATGTTGTAGGGATCTCTTACAGCTGTCTCCATAACAGACCTCATTATCCACAACGGATCCAATGCCGAACGTGCCGTTGATACTGCCAGACACCTTGAGTTTCAAATAAACTGAATGATGCAAAAGCTACGCCAAATGATATAAAGAAGTGCAAGCCTTATCCATCCTCTTTGGAAACGATGGTTGGAAAATGCTTCCGGTTACTACACATAAAACAAACGGGTTTGATAACAGGGGCCACTTAAAGGCAAGATGCTTGCCGCTAGCAACTGTCGAAAGCAAGAATGGAAATCGGCAACTTCTGTGTGATTCCAAAGGGCAAAAATTAGTGTCGACGGCGTAGTATGGGAAATTAAGACTGAAACTTCAAAAGATACTCTACATAAGGAAGCCAGAAAGACGTTTGTACTCGCAGGCATCTACGTTATCTCAACTAACTTATCATATTCTCTGTGAGATGACTCTTGTTCGGTACTTACGCAGCTGTAACGATCCACGTCCGACCGTTGAATTACGCTTAGCCCGGAAACGGACCTCCAAGTTGATAACAAGATTAGACCTACATATTTCCACGTTACTACTAAAGGAAACGCATCAATAATTACAACAGGCGAACTTAAATCGTTCACGACGATAGCCTCGTCTAGCGAGATCAGTGGTTTCCTAACGGGACTAGCAAGGTCAACTGTGAACTGTCATGCGAGTAAGCTAGACCAAAAATGGTTGCCCGTGCCACAGACGATTGGTGACAAATCAATTTGCTAGGTATAAGAAGTAGGGTGGGTAACGTATTGAGGGCAAACGTCAGGTTGGCAAGAAAAATAGGGAAAACAAACAGTGGGAACTAATCTTTTCAGTCCAGGGACCAACAAATTTACAGTATTGGTGGCACGTTTGACAGTCTTCGAAGCAGCGTTTTATTCGTGATCAACGATACCATTTACCACCACCAGAGAGAGCATAACTGACAGTTCGAAGAATTTCCTGAACATGCGAATGATCAGCGGAAACCTGCGAGACGTATGAACCACTAAAGTTTAAAAACGGTAAGTCTTGAATTAACTACATACTGATTCGTTTATCCTACGAGTTTCATCAGATCCCTCGAGTGCTTTTGGGTTTCAGGATTTAAAAGTGATAAAAAGCCCGGGCTACAGCCTACGCTACACGGCCGTTGGAGTAGGCCATTAAACAATGTACTGCGTATCTCACGTAAGTATTAACACACGTCATATATATAACGTTTCACGAAATCCTGCAAGTGTTCCATTTCATATTAGCTGAGTTGTGTTCAGTCAATCTGCGACTCGTATAAGTGTGCCTGACAAGATTTAAACACAGCTAACATCGCTACTGTCCAGAAACGATAGGTACTTCGTCCACTGTGATGTAAACTTGCCATCAACTGTCAGACACCGCCACTACCGATTCAGTAAACTAGAAGGTTTGGCATCAGAAAATCTTCTCAGCCGCCTACAGTACAACTGGCGACACATCAACCCGATATTCATAACGCGGAAAATTCTGCTTGCATAGTCCGGTTCCCGCACATCTTCCCTCCAATACCTATGTAAAAGAAGCATGTTTTGATGCAAAAAGGTCGACAAAAAGACAGGGCGAACTGATAGCACTCTATCGTTTCACAAAATCGCTTACCATCGCAAGAAGCGAAACATGGCTCTCTGCTTCATGTTCGACTCCCATCCGGCTACTACTAGCAAGTGTAGTGGAAAAGATGTGTGAACTACAATAATTCTCGCTACAAAAATAACGAGTGAAGTCAAGAACTGGACTCACAAAGATTGACAATGTTTGTAAGGCGTCCAATAACGCTGAAAAGTATTGGGATTGTTCCAAGCGTAGAAGAATCAACAAGCACGTGTAGCAGAGTTCATTCGAAAGCGTATTGTGTTGTTGTTTTTACACAAGTCAAATAAAAATGTGCAATGTGGTCGGATGCATCAGTTACGCAATGTTATCAAAATGTACAACATAATGATTACTCTACACTAGTTTCTATCCTTTGCCAGTAGAACCCCTGCAAGAGTGGCGGTGCAGTTCCTCATGCAATCACTTCATCACATGATACCAGGTTTACCCACCTTGTGTTATCTTCAACACCAGATCCCATTCAGTGTCAGGGAATACTCAGATTACTGGCTGGTCAGAGCACATTCGTTCATCATTTTATGATCACCCTCAGAACAAAATAACCATAGTTCGGTTGGAGGGGATACAATCACCCGGTTATTCCCATATCCTCTGAATGAAGACTGCCGTGTACTTGAAGTTGTTGGCTTTGCCAGTTTGCGCACAGGATTTCAAGATTTGATAACCACATGATTCCCCAAATCAGAATTTCTTTGGAAGTGCTCGAATACACAGGGCCACCTTTATTACTCAGTCCCGGCTTTTGGTTTCGACTTCTACGCCGATTAGCCGGTCATTTGACTAGCCGATCTTCCGCACGTGATGGTATGCCTGTTATCCTTGAACATTTGCGCTCGACGGATGATGTGGCTAAGTTACAACAACTGAAAGATTCTGTTGGCTTGCTTGTGATTTGAGGTGTAAAACAAGTTCAAGAACACACGGCTACATGTTATAACTGAGTCCTTTGGAAAGTACAAGTCATCTTCGCTGCATAACGCGAATCAGGGAATCACGCACTTGTGGTTCAGGTGTTCGTCGACGGCCGGTCTTTAACCGCGTCAACTATTAATCCGTATTGCTGCCAATTTTAATTTCATCCTATTTCGTTCGTACATTCCGTTGAATAAACAATCAAACACAATTGTCAGCCGACCTTCAGATACTATAAAGATTATGGTGAGTAGCGACCTAGCATGTGGTTGATTAGGTTGACGAGCGACTCCGGGTTATTTTTCTCCCCGTTAAGCGCCAATGTAGAGGGACGCTGAGACCGTCTGCCGCAACTCCGTGACAGGTGGGCAAATTTCAGCGCATCCTTCAATGAAGAGATACCAGTTTTTGAATTTCACCGGCCACACAATGTTAGAGCTAATCATTCGCCATGGATCGGATGAAAATTCGCCCTGCAAAATCCTACAGTTAAACCCCGTGCATCAATTTTCGTTAGACAAACGTCACGTTTCTGGCGAAGTTGATGTTGTAGTTGTTGCCCTGTAGCAACTACCGGAGCTAGTCAGTTACAGCCCAATCAACTTGACTGCGACGACCAGTTCACAACTTTCAATAATTTATTTACATGCTTCCTTCCTTTAGTTTTATGCCTCAGATTGAGCTCCATCAGCATGTGATTGTGGGATTATTTGCGACGTTTCCACTACACCCTCATGTCTCGTGGTCTCGACTCTATCATGAGGACGTGTTGAGCATGCTACAAAATCTCATCTTTTCAGGAATCCTGGCCACAGCTAGCTCGCTTTCGTTAGGCACGTTTAGCCCGGCATGTAGAAGTAGGCCAGAAAATTGGCGCAGTCTTTAGTAATCTGTCAACAGGTCCAAATTCGGCGTTGTATATCCGGCCTTTGAGGCTAAATCCCCCAATTTTTTCTCATCCGTTTCGCGTGCACATCGACGTCGTTAGTGCGTCGCCACCTTCTGATGGTAGGTATTATTCTGTCACGATGATGAACTACGCTACTTGACTGCCCACCATCTTACATAAACGACCTCACGAGTTTTTATCGCAAACGGACTTACTGCACATAGTTGTCCCGCTACAGTGATGATCGACCATTGCTTGCAGTTTAAAAGTAGCGGCTTAGCGGAAACCCCGCTTGCTTCAAGATGTCGCCCCTCCCGGTCTATGGCCCATCGTCCTGCCTAGAATAGTTGAGAGTTTCCGGCAACAACTAGCGTCAGCTCCCGGTGCGGTCGGCTTCTAACAGCTACTTCGTGAAAACAGGTAAAAGGTAAGTTGGGTGAATTCGAACAACTGGATTTCTTCGAATCACGCTTCATGATCTCAACACCAGCAGTCACGGAAACATTGCCGGGGCCCCCGTTGAATCGCGTTTGAAGACGTGGCGGCATTTAGAGGAAGATTCTCATCGTCCGACCAGCGCCCAATCATCTCAAGATCAGTCCGTACTAAACCGGGATAACTACCATTCCACACTTTCAGGTCATTAGCATACAGAACAGCGTTGCTGAAAATACTATTCGGGAGGTGTCAGTTTATCTAAGAAACAAAAAAAGGTCGAGCATAAATCTTTAGAGAAAGAGTTAAGCTTTCAAGAAAAAGAGTCACCCAGTAAAGATTCTGTCATTAGTTGTCATATGCTTAGAGGTTCTCCTTGAGATGACCATGCGAGACACGGTCAAAGGCTCTGGTGAAACCAGAGGACAGAGTGTTTGAGATAATCCAGTTGTCTTTGCTTCCCATCGAACAATTCATGAATCTAATAGTGTTCATGATACATGACTGGCTAGGAAGAAAGCTACGGTGTGTAGGGAAACAAGTACTCCGTATGCAGAAGCGCGTTCTGCTATTTTTCACATAATATTGCAACAATAGCACAGGGACAGTACTTCGTCTCTGACAATTGATGCTGTTTTTTAATCGTTCACAAGGTCTGTGTAAGCAGGCTAGTAAAGGACACAATTGTTCTCAGCGGCCGTGAGCTAATTAATTTTGCTTCGGCTCTCCCCTACCTATTTCACCGATATATATTAGCCTTTAGCCTAAAGCATGTTTCAAATAAAAGGCTACAACATATGGCATAGTTGGAAATTTTCTTCGGCAGTCCTTTTCGTTATGGCCTAATTCTGGATAAGAATCTTTATCCGCAGTGATTATTATTGGCCACAAAAATGCACAGAAAATTCTTTTACTGTATATAAGGAATCATAAAATCTGAATGATCATAAGTAAGTTTATTATAGTTCTATGCATTTTAAGCAAGTGCCCTACAACTTGCAAGATTGTGATATGTTGGTCAAATATTTTTGTCACTCAACACAATTCACTTGTTGAGTAAGCTTACGAACAGATTGATAAGAAAAATTAGTGTGATTTTCAGGAATACTTAAAATTACACCTCGTACATTACTTACATATGCTTTCGTTGGTATGCTAACATACGACCGATTAGCAAACTTCCTTCTCTTTCTGATTCGACGCCAAATACAAATAACTGATTTCGATATCCCAACGTATCAGTAACAGATGCACGACTGCGAAAAATGAACAGAACGTGCTGTTCGTAGTCACGTCCGGTGGGTACGATGACGTCTGGACTGTGTACATTACTCCATTTAGCAGTTTCCAACACTTCCTGGTTAAGATAAATCAGTCAACCTACGGAAATTACATTCGTGTCTATTTGAACGATCTCAATTCCATCAGGATTGAATTCAAGCTTGCAAATGGATGGAATTATGAACTTCGTATTCAAACGAGATAATTCAAATAGGATGCTATTTGGATCGAGTTCATAATCATTCTCCAAAAATGTAGCAATGTGTTCTAGTTGAAATGACTCATTTTCGCTAAAATTCAGTAAAAACATATCTAGTCATTTACCTCTCCGTGTCAACGTGTACAGGCATTTAAATGTGCGAAATAATATTGCAGTTTTCAAAAATGTGCCTTTGTTCAGAACCTAATATAAATGCCTTCAGACGATTGAAAGCCGTATGATGGAAAGATTTAATTCTTTCGTAATTCATTGATTCGGTGATTGATACGTGAGTGCAAGGCTGGGGGCTCATGATTTCCAGATCTATTTATTTTTTAACCGATGTTATGCAGCAGTCAGTTCACCTGAAAAGTAGTAATGAAATAAACTGTGGTATCATCATTCTCAAGAAGTAAAATAACATCGGAGAACGATGGAATTCCTGAAATAGAATCGGAAACGCAACTGATCTCAATGATCATTTCGAGTAGGGGAATACGAGTCCAGCGTCGCAGTGAATCGCAACCCAGGGAGGGCGTTGAAAACGACTGGTGGAAGCTTACTCCAGTGGCCCATCATTCTATCGGCAAAGAACTTTTGCTCAGTAAGAAGCAAAGACCTCAACTCGTGTAGCCTCTTATTGTGACGTCCCAGACCGCTCTAGTCTGCGAAAGTGGAGAATGTTCCAGCAAGGTCTTCAGACGAAAGGAGATGATTGGGGATTAGGTCGCCACGAAGACTTCTGAACTCTTGTGAGTAAATAGCAAGAAGTTCCAGTGGGGACTACTAGGTAAACCTTCGGAGACAGTAAGGATTTCTTAAGCAGCTCGTTGTAAGCGCGCCGGCGCAGCTGTATCCTTTTCAAAGCTAGTTGTAGTGGGCAGGTGGGTATGCGCTAGACCCTCGTCTACTAAGAATTTAACACTCCTTTCTTCAAGAACATTCGATACGTAGTCCCAACAAGCATCGGACTAAAGAACACAGTGGGGTTTGGAACTAAACCGTAAAGTTCCAGCAATGTTTGGAAATATGATAAGTGGTTAGCTCTAGTCTAGTCTCGGACCAACGGCAGCAACCAAGAGGAGAAAGAAAAAAAGCACGAGAAGGGCCACAGCCCACTCGGTGGCACTCAGAAGCGCGCCAAGCGAAAAGTGCGTGGAACCTTCGAGTGCGTTGAATAATGCTGGAGAAGGTTCGGGTTAAATGGCCTTGAAGAATGGAATAGTGAATTAGTCGTTAGGAAAAGAGCGTGCATGCACGACTGAAGAACATGGCACTGAATTCATATCATGCCTCCTGTAGCAAGCACACACAGAATCATGCATACGGAATAGACAAGCAGGAAGACACGGTTGCAACCGGGTTCCTTAGAGGATCTACACGACCGTTGGTCACTACACCGTATTTACCACCGCGTTAGCATATTCAAGTAAATGTTGGAGGTGGACCGCGTAAGGGGTTTGAAAGGCTCGCTTGGTTTTTCGGCGAGACGTCCGTCGTATCATGTCTGATACTTCTCGGCCCTACCTAGCTTCCTTTTTATAACGGCAGGCGAGTGACAGGTTAGACGTTAGCCAGACACCCGGAACTTTCTCGAAGTCCACTTTGGCCATCTCTACAACTTTTCCAGCAGTATATGTAGTGAATACGTTTGCAGAATACCAACCAAAAAGTTGCGCGCTTTTGTTGACATTGATGGGAGACACCAATGCCGTGAACACTGCTTGACAGCATCGAGGTCAGCTTGAAAAATCCTTTGGCCAAGGAAGCTCTACATTCCAAGGTCATCCGCGCACACCAAAAATTTGCTCAACATAACTTCCGCAGACTCGCCGACATTAATCAGATATAGGAGCAGTCCATGGACGAAGCCTTGATAAAGACCGAATGGTGCGCTTTCAGAAAAAGAGTCGGCGGAATCCGTCTCAAAACTAAAAGTTTGATCGCTCAGAAACCAGGCTATCCAGCGTTGTATTTTGCAAGCTTATATGGGAATGGGCTCTGGAGCATACGCTAAGGAGCCTTGACGAAACCAAATAAAACCTACTGTGCACTGAAATGCGTTTGCTTCCCAGTCGCATTCACATACCTAGATATGTTGAACGGATAGTCCAACATTTGACTATGTTGTAACTGGATCCACGGCCCACGACCACGTACACAGACAACAGAATAAGAGTTAATGAAACGGCGAATAACGGAGCTTGGGTCAGCGGCAATTAACAACTGACCACGAAGTATGCGCGACTGACCTATTTACCCGAGAAAAGACTGGCATCCGGACAGAGCTTCTTTTATGTCACTCAGTCCGAAGAAAAGACGGCCACGAACTAGATCATATTTGAAGGGTTCGTGACCAATAAAAAAAGAAGAACGGAAGTGGACCAGACAAAGATTCAGACAGTACGGTGATGTCCCAGTTGAAAGACAAGCGTGTAGGCGGGATGCCAGAAATTGGCACAAAGGCACAAGGTCATGTCGGGAAATACGTGCAAATGCATCTTCGAAGGATTTCGCCGTTATTTGACGAAACTTCAGTCGGAAAAATGTTGAACTAATTTAGTTCGGGCAAGGGGGGCGGGAAGTTCAAAATCTGGCACAGAACTGAACAGACTCCAGCGCGGAACCTCGTCAACTGCTCGAAAACGTCAAAAAGTTGAAGATCTCGCCAATCGCTTGGTCAATACGGGGCTTTGAGCTCCACTTCAACGCGAAACTTTTCTTTGCATGACGGATACCCGTGGAAATAATAAAAAGAACGCAATGTCATGTGTTAAATGGGAAAATGTGAAGTAATCACATGTGATATGGGGACTAATGTAAATGGTAAATATTTCACAAAACTTTACGCGACATTAATACTTTTGTTATTTGAATAAAGTATACCATTTTGGCAAGTAATTGTTATGGTATTCTCCGATAATTGGGTAACTATCGGCTACTTTGAGAATGATTATCGCGTGATAATTAAAACCCCGTACGAAGTTTTGACGTCAGTTTGCTTTATAGGGTCAAGGCTTAAGCGAGAATCTATATTTTAT
>JTDE01022067.1:26454-52441 GCA_014338405.1 Paragonimus skrjabini miyazakii | reverse complement strand
AGAACCCGACGGCATAGTCAGTGGTGCGGGTGGCCGACTGAATTGCTGTTGGAAATGCGCAATCCTGAGCGTTGTTGCAGTTTGTGGATAAGCTCACTATTAGCTTCGCAGGTCCCCGCGCTCAAACCCATTTTACTGCTACCCCTTGCTCAGGTGAGTTTCAAAGGCTTTCAAGATTTCCTAACAACAACAGCCTGTTTTATCTTGATAGCGCGTTGTGTCTGTCGGGCCTCACGATCCCCTCTTGGTTGCATTCGGAGTTCTTAGCGAGTAGTCTAGATTATTAAATCATATCCGCTAACATGGAATTTTCTCGTTGACTTCAAAAAGTTCGAATGATCGCATAGAAGTCTAACAGTTGACAGTTAAACCGGTAGCAGTTCGTGTGTGTACTGCATACCGGATCTGTGTCTAATGTGCTTCGATGTCGTCCTTTGAGTGAGGTGCTAGACTAAAGACAAAGCACTTTGGTGACTGTGAGCGCTTTTGTCTGTTTTAGTTTAGGTATGTCGCCCCACACTTGATGACGAATTGGCCTCCCATCAAAACGCAGGGCGAGCTTGTGCACATGTCAGTGCTTGACCAACGTCTACACAGGTGCTCCAGATTGACTTACAGTTTTGGGAGCAGTCACGCTACCGATATCGGACGGCTGCGGTCAATCTGTGTCCACGGTTGACTTGGTGATGGAGTTTACCAGGTGGCGCATTAATGTTTAGAACGTGGAGACTTGGTAATCTTGAGAGCATGATCAGCACAAAACTGCAACGAGCATTCGCCGTTGTTTGTTCGACGAGTACCGTAAGCTTACGGGCCACCTAACTTATGCTGGTCATCACGTAGTTTGTATACTTGGTTGTTCAAGTGTTCAGCCAGTACTAGTGTCCCTGCACCGCTTGATTTGCCGATCAATGAGATGGTGATAAATATCATCTTTGACTGTTTTTTGGGATGCAGGCTTTGGGAGCATATGGTGCAACAACAGACAGAATTTGTAATGGATGCCTCTCGATGTTCTAACCATACCTTCGAGTCTGACAACGGGAAGATGGTTAGTAATGAATATCCAGTGAAGTTGCGCCTTCTCTGCGTATGCGCTTAGGACAATTCTAACACCGGCTTGGTCAGTGGGTTATTTCACAAAATCTCTAGACATCTTCAGTACGTGGCCCGACCGTCACAACCTAAGCAAACACAGACCAAACAGAGAAACTGCGTTGCCTCTCGCTACAGACTGACCGTTTCTTAACCTCTTCAGTGTTCATCTGTCGGTGCCACCGGGTGCGAGTGAATGCTGATATCGATGGTCAAATACCTGAAGACGATCCACGTCTTCTATCCTGAGTAGCAAAGTTTCGCAGCTGTAAGATGACACAGCCCTTACAGTCGCCTCAGAGGGATGCGTCTCTGTCGTCAGGGGTGTCCTACGCTGACGAATACCACCCTGACCCCAGAGATACGAACATCTGTATCATTACCCGTACCTCGCACGCCGCTGTTGCAACCTCCGACTTATACAAAACTTAACAATTTCCATAACTTCATAATGCAACACTAAATCTACGTAATCACAGCGGTTTTGCAGAGGCACTCTGCACTTTGAAGCTGAAAAGCGCACTTCGAAGTATTTGGAGGAATGGAAATGAGGTTTAACATTGTCTATGCCGTTCGAAAATTATCGATCAACATCTTGTCGTCGGCACAATCAAGACCAGTCATCCTTCCACCAGGTAGGAGGATCAGGCCGGCATCTTGTGAGTGCCACAGACAGCCCTCCATTATTTCGTTTATGACAGCGTTGCACAGAAATGGTGAGAGTGAACAACGTTGACGTATGTCGCTCTTGCTACTCAAACTGTCAGGTGGTTCACGGTAGACCCTAATCTAAACCGAAGTATCGTAGTAATGCGCGAACAGTATGGTCAATTACTTACTTGGTACAACTATTCATTCAAGAGATTCTAAATGGTTAGGTCGATCCCCCATATCGAACGCACTTTCGTGGTTGAGAAGAACGGTAGCTGTTGACCGGCGGTACAAACGATGCTACTTCAGAATTTGGCGGAGAATGAAGATTTGACCATCGCATCCTCGTCTAGGACGAAACACTGCCCGTTCTTCCCTTATGTGTACATCGCGGACCGCATTGGGTCGACGAGTCCCAATGGATGTCAGAACCCTAGTAATGACTGGGGTCAAGTTACTCCCTCTATGTTTTTCGCAAAGGTCCGTGACTTCTTCCTTGAATATAGAAACTATTATCCAGTGACCCCAGCAGAGACCGATGTTCTCCGTCGTCTACACCAGTTGATACAACTGAATTGGGACCCATAATAACGCCTGCCCACCTTCTTTGAAATGTTCCGGCACTAGGTCATCCGAGCCAGCAGCTCTGTTGCACCTGTGAACCGAAATGCTATTACGGTCCGTAGTCGTGTTAAAAGGTTTTACATCTACCGGTCAGAGTACAACATTGTAAGCTCGTGACTGTAACACAGTAGAAGCAGGAGGCCAGCTCAAAGGGTTTCGTCTAACAGTCTGACCTTCTGGACTTACCATGAATTAGTGTATCGTCAGTCTCGCTAGTAGCTTTACTGACGGACAGACGCTCTGGACCTGCAGTACAGATAGAGCTGAAAAGTGCCGGTGTTCCATGAAGCAAAAGGGGTTTTCATTTTCTTAAGTTTCTCCGTCAGCCAGTCCTCACGATCTGTGGTCAGACCACGGTCCAGGTGTATGTCGATATGCATCCCAACATTGTAGGGATGTCCCATCTGACAACTTTAAGAATTTCCTTGAAGTCTGCCGTTTTTTTAACCCACGATCCACCATACTGGGTACCATAGCACCTGCGTCATGAATGCACGTGAGGTTTGAGTTCAGCGGCTATTAGAGCCCAAGGGATTAGAAGTACTAAGCTTGAATTGTGGGCTAGTTTGGTATCTGTGCTTTGCCGACGGCCTGGTCACTTCCTCAACAACTAACCCTTGCTGTCGGTGGGCTTGTTTTCCACAGGAAGTAGGGATAGAATGACAGCGTACCAACACATGCTCTGAATCGAAGTGTGCTCCAGTAAGAACGATAGTCATGTATGGGCATTCATATGCAGCCATCTCGAACGTTCTGCACTTCAGGTTGCGTTCGAGAAGGGTATCCCATTCTCCCTCCCTTTTGATTTTGTGAGGAGCGATATTGTGGAATGACCACGCAGAAGATCCGTGGATCTTGAAGTGAAGCTTCTGCTGACTGATATTGAGCATGCGGATGACATTGCCTTATTTAGTTCTTCTGCAGCCAACATACACGGTTGAGTGATATGGCTAGTCTGTATGGTATGTACTTCGCACCTTCAGAGTGTAGTGTTGGTACAAGATAGGGTTAGGACGACCCTGTCTTCGTTATTACTGGCTGACCGCTGGAGTTATCGATGGTTTCACCCGCTTGGGTAGCATCATGTCGTCAACCGGTAGTATTGCTGATGGTGTCCACAAGCACATAGTGCATTCACCAACCTATGTCACATGTTGCGTCGCAAAGACGTTCACTCGTGGATTAAAAGCAGTTTACAATGCGTCCGTGCGTTCGATTTTTCTTCGTGGATCAGAGATCCGGCCCATTCGTGCGGAGAATGCATATAAACTCCTTTGTATTCGACCCCCGTTGTCTCCGCCAGTTATCCGGTAGCAAATGGGCAGACCTTGCGAGTAACATGACAGTCAGTAGGCGCATATTTGAGAAGTGTTCCAGTTCGCGACGGATAACCGAACCAATGGAAATGCGCAATCTTCGCTGATTAAGTCATGCATTCCTTATGCTGGCAGGGCGTCTGCTGCACCGCGCATTGTTTACTGCTGATGGATAAAAGAAGCTGCGAGGCGGTCAGGCGATGACGTGGTCGCGGATTATGAAGGCCCTGAATATTCCGCTGAGCGAGGTTGATAGGTAACGTCTACCCGGTTGGGAGATTTGCAACCATTCACTGCGTTGGTTAAGAATACTCCAATATGGCAGTGTCACAGCCAGTGGCGGGCTTTTATTCGCAAACGTGTTGTCTATTATCTTTCGTGCACCTCATTTTTTTTTAAAAACAAGTCAAAAACAGGAAACTGCACGATTTGTTGTCTGGTGGATTTTCCTGCATCTAATCAGCTGTATACTACAGTGTGGGTGTTTATATAGGAGAGTCAAACAAGGTTAGTTAAAAGAAATGCAAGGCCACACAGACGCAAACTATACACACACAACCCACGCACGCATACATGAGCAATGACGTGGGTCATTTGCCATTGTATGCGGGTTGTCATGACGGCCAGGTCTAGACTGGAGAGTGATCGAGATTATCAAACAAGGCCTTTGGCTCAGAAGCTTACACCGCGTAGTATCAGGTGGATGGCAGTGCACTAGAGCTAGTACTTTTTCCAAAAAAGATGCTGACCTTTCAATTCTTGGAAGATTAGGATGCTGTGATTCGTCCGACTTTTATTCGTTGGTCTGTCTGGCATGATTGACTCGGTCGGTATAATCTTCACGCCATCTGATCTTGTCCAGTAGATCATCGAGATGTTGAAACCGTCACACTCACTCTTTCTGACGAGGCAAGCTTAAATTGTGTTCGGGGGACAAGTAAGGTTTTATGTCCTTCAGGCATATTTATTCTTCAGGCCATAATTTCCGTCGGGAGCAACAACTGAAACAAGTCTCTGTTGTGTGTGTAACAACGAGGTTTGGGTGTCACCATTCAAAGAATTACGTAACAAACGAGGGGAAAATGCGACTGATTGGTTTTGTGCAGTAAAATGTAACGTGGAAGCAAAGCCGGCCGCCGCGGCCTCGGTGAAAGAGTTGGGGTAGAGATACGAAACAAAATTCATGATTAATATAGGTTCATAATCGTGAGAGCAGAATACGCGGTTGCTCTGAGGGTTGGCTTGAGGACCCCACCCAGAACTTATGGTTTAAAAGGAACCTAACCTACGGGGCAGTGAGGCAGACTACGGAGTTCTGAGTCCAGTGGGTATTGGTAACCAGTAGTGGTTTGGTTCATGCACCCTTCGGATGAAGTCCGTCGTTGTAGGTTGCCCAATGCGTCCTGCATTGTTTAGATTTGTAATAACAACTAAATTCACTATATTAAGGCGGCAGTTTGAGACCAGACATTTTCTTCGTTGTAGCCGCCTTTTTTTATTGTTACGTCGTTCGTTTTGGTGTAGTCCTGTTGTGTGTATATATGCAGAATACCTAGCAGTTGTTTGAACGCTGAGCAAATTATTACAGTGATGTGATATTGAAACATTGGGTTCCTTTTAATAACTGCATCGGTGCAGAAAGAAGACATGTTGCGATATGTTAACATTTCGTTTATTCTTATCAGTCGCAAAAGTAAAACACGCAGGTTATATTGTTGTAAGTAATCAGACTCGACAGTGCAAAATAACGATTTCACGTCAGAAGCAGACGAGTGAGGCCTTATTCGTCTAACAGTCGGCTTATGATAGCTGGAATGGGAAGCATAAATAGATCACCAACTAAAGGATAAAACAAATAACAAAATATTATAACAGATGTATGATGCCTACGACAAAGAATGGCTGAACATATGCCCAAGTGGTTGGTGCGCGCCATGACGCAACAGGCAATGGCAACAGAACGAGTGAGACGAAATCCGAACTCATCCATAGCAAAGCACATCATGGAAGCAGGTCACGTTGTTGACCCCGCCAATTCGTTTCATGTGTTGTTACGTAATCGGAATCCGAAGTTGCTTGCCTTCTCCGAAGCTATGCTAATCAGTACTCGCCGTCCGGTCCTATGTGTGCATAAACTGTTGACTCATGCAGTTTGTCTGCCCTGGAACTAATAACAGTCCTTGTTTTGTGTAAACCCAATTGTTGAGTGTTTCTATTGTTGTTGCTATCCGCATGTCCTATATATTCCAATGTTTTACGTTCGTGACTGAAGAGAGTAAACGAAATGTTAACATCTCGCGACGTATGTCTTCTATCGTTATTGGTGAATTGGATCAAGGGAACGCAGTGTTTTGAAGTATGACTTCTGATAAATTGCATACGTAACAAGAGATGCTAAGGAAAGCGTTACTGACAAATGAATATCTTGAAAAGTTCATAGACATTTATAACATGATGAACAAGTGCAATGAGCCAGTTCAAGGTGCCAAAAGAAAGATATATTCTTATCTGTGCATTTCAAAGCGGATCATGTAGCAAACGACACAGGGCATACATTGAAGTCTGCCCTATCCCATACGTATGCGGCTTGATTCAGACAATTAAAGGACCGGTTCTGCACAATCGGGAACGCAGTTTGTTTATCTGTTTTGTTTCTCACGTTGTCTACCAGTTCACTTGCAGTTGCAATGACGCTTACATAGGCAGAGCAGACTGACGGCTATCTCAGCGAGTGGGAGAACACGGTCCAAACTGGTTTCAACAACAATCTTAAACCGCTGTATCCGCTGCCCGAAATCCCGCACCGTCGATTGCCAGACACCTCACGATAACAAATCGCCAGGTTAACCCACTTAGATCATTCAGAATATTGTTACACAATCAGAATCAGAATCTAGTGTCCTTTGGCGAAGCTATGTTGTTGAACCCACTAGCCGGCGCTATGTGCACAAAAGTGTTTGAAACGATCCACAGGATTGCCGTAGTGTTGACGACATAAGACATAGTGTGATTGTATGCGTGTCCATACCCTGTCTATCGGTGTTTGTCTATCATACATAACCAGCGTGTTTTCCGCTTGCAACTGATGAGAGTAAACGAAATATTAACATATCGCAATATGTGTTCTTTCCGTACTGATGATGTGTGAGCAACAGCTAGGCATCTTTAAGCCTACTGCCTAATTCATCTCCAGCGGTTGATGAAGAAAACCTTACTTACCGCACCTAATACATGCCCCGATGGAATCAAATGAGGCTAGGCTACACATCTGTGGTTTTCAGGATTGTATGGGCGATGAAGGTTACTTTACAGGCCACTGTGTTCAGTGACAATCAAATGCTTTATTTAAACTGTAAAATAAATCGTCATAACTTCTTATCTACAGTTTTGCAAACTACGTTGTTATGGAGCTTATACTGGATCCCCACCATTGCCGCCATTCTAAACATCGATTATGATATTCTGCAAGGGGTATGAAATAAATTTGGTCATAAGATTTCCATACTCCGCATAACGTAAAAGGAGTTGATCGAACATGCACAGGATTGCAGAAATAGCTGATGTAAGCTCGGGATAACGCGACGTGTCGCTATCATTGCGTGATGGCCACATGCGTGATTTTGACTATATATTTATGTATGATCTTTTCACTGACTGACATATTTTGGAGTGTCCAGCTCTTTCTAAATTATTCTACATGTATATTGCTTCAACTCTCACAAAACTGGCTCAGGTTCTGATAATACAGTACGTTTGACGGTTCGCTAGTTTTACGGGCACAAAACGTCTCCGTTTCGCCCAATGAATTATTCGTCCATCAATTCATAACCGTCTTGAGCTTAACCACAAGGTATCGTGGCTCAAGCAGCCGCTCACTGCACAGTTACTCCGACTACCTAAAGAGAAGCTTAATTTAAGAACAAAATCTACCTTCGAGATTGAAACACTCCGAACTTATCCAGTTCTTGATGTTTTGTTGAATTTCAATTTTGAATCACAAAGACAATGACTTGGTCAATAAGCTCTTTTCTCTCTAATACTGAGGCTTACAGTTGCGCTGAAAAATTGCTTTGGTTAACACTGAATGGAACTGTACATAAATTTATTTCACCTGCCATAATAAGTCAGTAACAACGATGCAATCATCAGAAAGAAAGACATGCTTGACATATATAACGAAGAGCCCCTGCTTATGCTTCTTAAATTGGTCATTGTTAATGTATATATTTGCCCTTTTTATTACTTTATATATATGTAAAGTATTTAAAAAGGAGGCACACACGTAGTAGTGGACGATTTATTGTGACGTTTCAAATCTACACCAGGATTCATTTATCAAACAATATATATATGCCACAACAGTGAATGAGTTGGGAGACTGTCTGGTAACAGAATACGAATGTGTTATCAGCGATCGCTTTCATGCTTTCACTTCTCAGGTCCTATGAACAGGTGCTTCGTTGTTGTTTCACGGGAGCCTCTAAAACACCGCACCTGGTTACGCCATGGTCCGACTAATTGTCTAAGCCATTTGGAACGGATTTGTCTCTTGATATCCAAATCACTGGTTCTTTGATCCTAATACAAGCAAATGGAAAATTTACTTTCATCTGAACTTCCAAGATGTGGCGCTATACCCGCATGTTCTTTGTTTGACTGATCTATACTTTTACTAGCTAGGGCCAAACGGTGAACTGATGCGGGCTTCTCTTTTATGTTGGGGGTGGTATTTGGCGTGCTCTAAATTGCACTCGGCTAACTCAACTTCTTATACTGTTAGATTATATTTATAAATTAAAATTTACCTTTTTCCTGAGAACCGTACAGGGTGATGTCTGCAGTTTGGTGCAGGGGTACTAGTGTTGTTAACCAAGAACACAGATGGTGCAAGGGTTATTTATTCAGGATACTGACACATGGGTTATGCGTTTCAACGTGACAACAAATAAAAACGCTCATCTGTGTATGGTACCGGGCCCAAGACTTCCAGATTATTACAAACGCCAATGCTCAGTTCCTTTACTTACTAAGAACCATTTCACGCGATGCTGCACACCGATGTTTTTTCTTGTATTTTTTCCGAGGCTGTTTCAATGTCAAAATCTATGCTCTTGCTCCACTACTGAACAGCAGTGGTGTGAGTAGTATAATACGATCGCCCCTCCTCACTACACTACATTTAAATTTCCAATGATATCTAAACCATATTTTCTGACACGTGGCGTTGCTTGTCATGCAAATCAAAGGCCTTATTGACTCCATCCCGTGGAGAACTGTTGCTCATTTGCTTGCGTGTAAGCCCTTATATTCTAGTAAGTGTGTGATTACCCTCCATAGGATAAACTTGCAATGTTCAACTTGGCCATGGATTTACTACTTATGCTTCATAGTGCCTCTGGCTGATGTTCCCTTGATGTGGAGAAGGTTTCCGACTTTACTAAGTATGAATGATGAGCCAGAACAGTTAATACCAATGACAGTAGTCATGTCTTGACGTGCATAATCACAGAGATTACCGAAATACTCGTCTGTTGTATTCAACACATAGCTATGAGAGAACTGTTGATGGTAATCCTTTCATTAGTTGGGTATTTGACGGGTTGAAATTAGGTTTCAACTTTGTTCACGTTCTGTGATGAGAAGTCACCATTCTTGTTCCTTCCAAAAAGGGAGGTGATCTGAACATGCGAAATGCGTCATACGTTCACCTGCTAGGTGACACAAGATACATGAAACTTTTAGATCGCTGTTGCCAGTTGCAGCAGTACAATAACTTTAGGCAGCGTGTCGGCTGCCTGTCTATTTCTGCATGGACGGTAAACAATGTCGTATTGATAACGAATCAGCCGTATGCTCCGAAGTTGAACCTTATCTCCTTATTACCTTATCCGTTCTTTTTTTCTATCGTATATAAAAGTAACAGGCCGCTGGTTTACGAACAGTTCGAAGAGATTTTCCAGAAGATTGCTTCTACTCCACGATCACATCATCGATTGCTTGTGTCTCGTTGTCTATCGCAGAACGGTGCCTTTCAACTAACGAGAGATTTCCGGAAAGTATGGTTTATTCTCAAGTATGATTTATTACGATCGGAATCGCATTGTCAGAGAACCCTACGACTACAATGCGTTTCAACAGTCGTTCGCACTTCTTGAAAAAGATGTAAACTCAGGACAGCACGAACACGCCCTGGGACCTATCCGGGCCATTGTGTGACGACCACATATGTACGGGGTGTGTGAACGTGCCTCCGCGTATTATCCTAAGCTTGAATTTTTTCTCAAAAACATCTGCTACTGTCGTAGCGCATTGTAAGTGTGTCCCAAGGAAAATTTTAATAACTGCGCTTTGTAACTTTCCCCAATGTCTGACGTGTTTCTAACAGTCGTGTAACTGGATGAGAAGGTAGACCTTGTTTAAAAAGATGTGGAAACCACTGAGAATGGTTTGCAAACATACAAATGACTCCTTCGGATGATTTATCCTTGTACGGGGTGGGGAGTTCCTCAAAGATTTGAATAATTATCCAGTTGTCTTGGGCCTTTGGGTCTTCCTTACCCTGAAAGTTTAATTTTTTGGGCAGCGTTGATGCTTTTTATTACGATTTAACATAAGTCATTACTACTGAAATGCTTTCGAGAAGTCTTCTGTGCGACGTAGGACCCATTTCGAAATTAGTAATGCTGTTCACGTTAATGAGTGTCTCACCGTTTCTGCCTGATGATGTTCAGTGGTACTTTGAAAAAAGACGATTCAATGGGTCACGTCGAATGGCACGCGATAAAACCGGTCTGGATTTCAACACGCTTCGATTTTAGATGCTTATTTTCCTTGATGGGTATTTGGTGATACGTATTCTACGTATGCCATGTACTGTGCACTCAGAAACACGTTTTTTTTCAGACGAACAATCAATCTTTCTAAATGTTGTACTAAGGTAAGTATGGCGGCTGATTATCTGACTGCCGTTTACGATCATCTTCCTTTATTACATCAGACATAAAATGAAAGCTTCCGGAAATTTGTGAAAACATCGGTAACATGAAGTGGCCATTTCATGCCGTTACTCAAGGTAATCTCCAGATAATTAGTCGGGGTAAAGGTTCGCTGTTTACAGGAGGGGGAGCAGAAGGGTTAACTTAGAAAGTTCATCTTACTGATTCCTCTGTATGAGCGAAAACAAAACGTCAACACACTTGATTATGTTAAGAGATAAACTGCGAGACTCAGACGAACTTGCTAGCTGGATTTAACTGTCCAGCAGGATAATAAAAATCTGGTTGAGAGTTTGCTGTCCAACATCTGCGCATTTGATTACAATGTGTGACTGCCTACTGGCGTGGATACAATATAAAGTGGAAACTGGAAAGGGGGAGAGGATTAAGGTTTGTAGACCATCGGAGGCATTGATGGCGATGAGGCTTGATCACCTAATTGAGTAAGTTGACTTCGACTTGTGAAGTAACCGCGTAGAAGTTCGGCAGCTGAAGTTTGAATTTCAAAATCTTTGAGGACTCGAAGTAGCGTTTCTCTACCAGCACTTCCAAGAGCCTCGTTGTAGTCTGCGAACCATGTGCGGACGCTCTTGCTTTTCCGTCAAGTGGTAACAGAAGGGAATGAACTGGACAAGCGAAAACATACAAGGTTGAGCGTAGGCGAGGATAGGCAGAGGGACTAGCAACTGGTCAAATTGTTCAAGGTATTGTCACGTAACCTTAATCGGAAACTTTAGTGAAGCTGTACTACTACCGCAACATCGATCAGTTTCCTGAGCACATAAGGCGCTGACGCAATCAGTCTCGTCGCTATGGAACTGGCTGCATTACTTGTGTTCGAAAGGTCGAAGCTACTTTTGCTTGTTGTTGATGTGTGAAGTTTGTATAAAATTTGCTGGTTTTATACTAACGACTGATTATGGTTAATCAGAATGTTGACATCTCGCTACGTCTTCGTTTTGATTAGGTGAATAAGAGAAGCTTTGTGTTTTAAATTGACTAGAATCTGTGATGTTCACCTGAACTTCCCTTTGAGCAATAAAGAGTTTTTCAAAAACTTTAAGTGCTGTAGGTGTACATAAGATCGGACGAAATGTTTTTTTTTTTAAGAATTGGTACTATGCGTGCCGTCCTCCAACAATCAGTGGTTTTGCACTGTCTGAAACACTGAGCGAATAACTCAGCTAAAGGTTGGCATAAAAGTTCATCACGTTCTCTAGAAACAGTGGGTGATTGGCTATCAGGTCCGCTGGTTTTGCTGGATGTCAACCGGACAAGTTATTCGAAAACAGTTGAGCTCCCAATCGGAGCAGAAGAATCATTAGGAAACCAAAACCCTATGGAAGCTGAGAAGAAATTATTCATTATCGTGTTAAAACTACGGTTGGGATGTTCGGCGTTGGCAACCATTTTCTTGGCAGTAGGGTCCAATCCACTCAACCTTTTCATGATTTGCCAGATCTCCCGACAGCTTTTTTCTCCCAGTGCCGTGTTAGTGCGTACGAAATTCAACTGATCTAGTTCACATGTAACATATTTTGAAACGCCTGCGACTAGTGAACAATCCTGTGATTTATGAGCCTTTTCTTTCTTTCTTCAGAGTCTTTTGAGACACGGGGAGGAAAATCTGTCTGCATGACAGAGAATTGTTTCCCAGAGGCAGTAAATATTGAAGCAGAATTTGGGTTGGCTTGTCAACAGATTACAAAGATAGGAGCGCCATCGTGAACAAACAGGCTCAAACCGGATGAAGGTATTAACGTAAGCGTATTGTAATTGTCGAGAGGAAATTGCCCACTTCTCGTCCTGCGTTCTCCACAACGCGTAAATCGCATGTGGCATGTTTTAGCGTAAACCATGGGGAAGAGTTAGCAAGACGGTTACTGCATCTCCTCTCAAGACGATTGGACAACCCGTGCGTCACTCACGAGCGAATTTGGCTGATACTGTGCATATAATAATTCAGTCATGTCTAACTTGAGGTTAGTGGCGCAGTGGTCAACACGGTTGCCTCATGAAAGCTAGACCGGAGTTCTAGTCCCGGCCGTGGCAAGGATAAGCATTATTGTCGAACCCTAACAAGATTAAAATTCAACTGTGGTGCTTCTTTCTGTAGGTCTTTGGGAATGCAGCAGGTGCGACAAGTTATCAATGATATTCAGTGTATATATATATATATCAACTGCTGTGTTTCCAACTCATCAAGCCACTCATCGACTCGATCAAATCAATACCGGCAACTAGGGTTTCAAAACTTGTGTGGCGAATCGTCGCTCTGTGATTATTGTTGTTCGCTTTTGCATGCCCAGATGTAGCGTCTACAACCGTGATTTACTACTTCCACCGATTGGTATTAAAACACACTTTCACTGGTATCGGGTGAATCACAAAACGGAATAAACAGACATCGCAACTAGCAGTATGATAACATACAACCCTTATAGTGGAACAGGTGAAGTGCCAAAACAAGGTTTTATGGATTGTTATACCTCTTGTTTCAAAGTCCAGAAACTGGTCAATAGCCCATCGGAACTTGCGCATCACTGGATCTACGTGGTGCACTCCATGAAAATGCGTTTATGAGGAGCAAATCGTCTAAAGTCGAAGGCCGGCTTCAAAAAATTCTATAAAATGTCTTACCATATTGAGTCCCATTACTGTGAAACCAAAGGCCAGCTTGTTCAAGGATCATCCAGTGGTGGGGTTGTTGAGATGTGTTCCAGAATATATCCGTATTACTTTCTCCAGAAGGATAGAAAAACCTCTCTTCGACGCAGTCTGCTGGAAGCTGACGAATCCGTACTCACACCATTCTAGCCACACTGGTATATTAAAGAACACTAGTATATAGTTAGTTATAACCAACTACCTTGCTATAAAGGGTAACTTTTCAATTTAACTCCTGTTAATCCTCATACACTATGCGCGATGCGACAACCGTATAAGAAGATTACTTCTACAGTCATGTTATACACTTAGCATTTCATCGAAAAATTCAGATCATACTGGCGCTGCACATGACGTAGGTTGGAGAACGTCACCTGGGCTATGGTTGCACGATTTGTAACCTCATCGGACATTTTGCCAGCTCTACTTATGTTCCAAGAGTACGCGAACATTTGACCACCTTTACCGGCTTGGTGTGAAAAATACTAGCATGCGCAGAGTCCTGCTAGTCTTGCAAAACCTTACACTTAGAAGGTGCAGAGGTTCTGTGAACTTGACAAACTGAAGCTTTTGACCTGTATGAGACGTTTTAGACTCCCTGACAACCCTAACATGCATGCATACTTTAGATTTCGTAGTCTACTACCTACCTACTGCCAGGTACATTTGACAACAATCCTATCCGTGGTCTGTCAGAACACACCGTAGGCTTTCGTCTGTTGCGAAGTTGAATGAGAAAGGGTAGGTTGGGAAACTCTGTCGCACTCCGCCTGTGATGTTAAGGTTCGACAATAAACTGTCATGAGCTCTAACCCTGTCAAAGGGCTGGTAGTGAATTATTGTCCGGATGTTGACATACTTCTCCGGCACGTTCCTCCTTGACGGATGATTTAAGAGCGCAGCTTTGTCAGCTCTGATGTATTAAATGCATCGTTTATCGGCTTTCTGTATGAATGGTAGTTCCCAAGTGTCTGGAAGTGTGGTGATGTGATTAATACGGCCATTACCAGAGCGAAACCCTGCTCGCTGCTCGCGCATGTGCTGTTCATACGATGCATTTAGTCTACAAAGTACACTAGCGACAAGCGGTTTTGACGCGATAAGGATAAGTGCATGCACCATTTTTAGAGATGGATGTGATGTTAGCTTAACTCAACGCATCTGAAATAACCTCACTGACTGAGTTTTTGAAGCAGAGCCATCACCCTCTCGACTACTACTGGATCTCCATTGGTGAGTTTTTATCCAGATACCTGGTGATGTTTCAGTGACTCAGTCCCAAGTTTACGAAGGCTGGAAGCATCAGTAAACCAATGGGCACAAGGGACACTCGAAGTCTAGTTACAGGCTCCTGTCGCTGGCTGAGTTACTGTTGGAAATGCTCAGTCCAACGTTCGATGTGTTTTTGCGGACAATGGATGGGCTCATTATTGGTCGCACAGGTTGTTTCGTCCACATCCAGCTTCTTGTTACCTGTTAGCCGAGTGAGCGGAGATACCAGGTTGCAGCGGCTTGTTTTATTTAGACAATAAGCTTTGGTTACCAGACCTTTGCTGTCCTCTCTTGATCGCTTCCATCGTATCAACCGAATTGTATTCGCCGCTGAATGGAATTTCCTCGTAGACTTCAAAAAGTTCGAATGATCGCATAGAAGTCTAACAGTTGACAGTTAAACCGGTAGCAGTTCGTGTGTGTACTGCATACCGGATCTGTGTCTAATGTGCTTCGATGTCGTCCTTTGAGTGAGGTGCTAGACTAAAGACAAAGCACTTTGGTGACTGTGAGCGCTTTTGTCTGTTTTAGTTTAGGTATGTCGCCCCACACTTGATGACGAATTGGCCTCCCATCAAAACGCAGGGCGAGCTTGTGCACATGTCAGTGCTTGACCAACGTCTACACAGGTGCTCCAGATTGACTTACAGTTTTGGGAGCAGTCACGCTACCGATATCGGACGGCTGCGGTCAATCTGTGTCCACGGTTGACTTGGTGATGGAGTTTACCAGGTGGCGCATTAATGTTTAGAACGTGGAGACTTGGTAATCTTGAGAGCATGATCAGCACAAAACTGCAACGAGCATTCGCCGTTGTTTGTTCGACGAGTACCGTAAGCTTACGGGCCACCTAACTTATGCTGGTCATCACGTAGTTTGTATACTTGGTTGTTCAAGTGTTCAGCCAGTACTAGTGTCCCTGCACCGCTTGATTTGCCGATCAATGAGATGGTGATAAATATCATCTTTGACTGTTTTTTGGGATGCAGGCTTTGGGAGCATATGGTGCAACAACAGACAGAATTTGTAATGGATGCCTCTCGATGTTCTAACCATACCTTCGAGTCTGACAACGGGAAGATGGTTAGTAATGAATATCCAGTGAAGTTGCGCCTTCTCTGCGTATGCGCTTAAGGCAATTCTAACACCGACTCGACGAATCGCTTAATCTGTCTTGTATGTCACATAGCGATGCATAGGCCAAACACTTAATTGTGTACATGTCCATAACAGTGGTTCGGCGTCGAATGAAATTCGCGGACTCACATTGTATAACTTATCAGGCAGCTGAAAGTTAGGAGATACGATTGCTACTTAGGAACTTTTTACTTACGTTGAACCGACATAACGATACGGGTGGCCTGTACAGCTTGCATTTTGCACCTTCAAAGCGTCGCGTTTTTGCGTGACAGCGTTGATCCTGTCTTTGTTATCGAAAGAGGGCTGCTTGACGCTGTTATACGCCTCAGCTACCTTAGTGGCCTTATTTCGTCAGCTGGTAGTGTGATTTACGAGGTATCTTTGTGATTGGCGAATGCATGTAATGTATTCGCAAATCTTTGTTGTGACACCACAAGG
Organism: Paragonimus skrjabini miyazakii; assembly: GCA_014338405.1. NCBI lineage: Eukaryota > Metazoa > Platyhelminthes > Trematoda > Plagiorchiida > Troglotrematidae > Paragonimus > Paragonimus skrjabini miyazakii. The sequence continues at coordinate 36,243 of JTDE01022067.1, read as the reverse complement.
ATGTTTAGTTGTCGATTGTTTGACTAGGGTTATGGTGCATGTATGCACTCCATCCTGCTCTACGTATCAGAGGCCTGACTATTTTGGGCTGGAAGTACGTGTAAGCTTTTGGTTCTCGACCACCGTTGTCTCCATCGGTTAGCCTGTATTCAATGGCATTGTCCTCTAAATCTCCCGACAATCAGTTAGAAGATGTGAAAGTTAGTGGTCGGTAACCGAGATAATGAAAACACAGTTTACAGTGTTTGGATCATGTACTCCGCATACTGACAAAAGGTCTGCCGCATTGCTCCTTGTTCTGTGTGGTTGCCGATGGTTGCAAGTAAATGCAAGGTGACCAAACGATGACACAGTCAAGGGTTGTGCAAATATTAACCATTGCTTTGAGCAAGGTTGAAGATGCTGTCTCTTGGGTTTGGGATTTCGCGATTATCCATGGCGCTGGTTTCAAACACCCTTTATCGTTGTTATGTATCGCGGTCACTGACTAGCCTTTTATCCTTAAACTTGGCAACGTTTCATGAGTTTTCATTTTTTTTGCTTGTTTTTTCATACATTTGAACTTTTTTATCTGCCATTCTATGGACTACTGGCGGGATTTACGACAGCCTGTGCAGTGGCATCCGTGGGTATGTCTGGAAGCTGCAAACGCGTGTATGCAAATTTACGTTTGTTCTTTCTGTTTCTTTGCTCTTGGTTCCTTATAATCAGACAGACTTTATGTTAACTTAGGCATCACAGATTGGCGAACTCTCAGGCAGGTTTGTTTGCTTTTCACCCTTAGGATTGTTCACCAGTTCGTTTTTCCCAGTTGCTCACGTTTTCGTTTTGTCTTATTGAATAGCGCCACTCAGGCTTATTGTTACTCAACGGAAACGTATTCTTCCTCCCCTGTGATTGAGTTCAAAATCCGATAGACACCTGTCGATTCTTTCGGATGTGAACTTGATCATTTGAAATTCCTATGAGCGTCACTAATTGCGATGTACTATCACAAATCCATTGTGGGTACGAACGTGTGGACTCGGAAAACCCAAAACCGGAGGAGTTTGAGAATGGAAAACGAAAGCGCCGTGTGCGATTTCCCGATGATGATTTAATTTCTGACTATTTGGAACCTTTTCGTCCTGGTAGGTCTTATTGCCAACTGTTTTTTTATTGCACTTTTGTTTGCGAAATGTAAAATATATTTGAGGTGACCTCATCGTATCTTCGCTGTATCTGTTCGGAATTAAATTTATTTCATTGTAAGCCATTCTTTGAATTTGTGTTCGGGTCACAGTGCGTTACTTGTGTACACATGTACATGGGTTGTACATATACATTTATGTGGATTATTATCAATTTGATAGGACCTACAACTTTAGTTTTTTCGTTCCAACAATCTGTGTTAATGGAAACACGAGATTGGGACTCATCTTTACACATCCTTGTCGATAAATGAAATTCAATCTTTCGTGTGCCTGAGATAAGAATATTACTTGACCTCACGCGAGGCCTTATCAAATCATTCTATCTACACATGCGGATTTGATATCACCACGCACACGCACACTTCTGAGTGGACCACCCACAGCTAAGATTTTTTTGACCTACAAATGGCATGTTAATTCGTTCATTCTTCAGCAACAAGTAACCATACCTTCATGAACGGACCTTGGGAGTCTTTGTTTCTATGAGGTTTGTGCTGTTTTGTAGTACAGTCGGCTGACGTTTGGCCTTATTTATTCTTACCTCAGGGTGCCGGTGGAATGAAAGTCTCCTAATCTGTTCAGTCTTTGCTCCAGACTCTCCCGAGGCTAGTTGATTGAACTAAGGCTTACTTATCCTGCGAACTGCGATGAACGCGTAGTACTTTAGAGTTTCATGCATTTTTGCACCAGACGATGACCATGATCTAGATTGACGTTCTCATGAACACGTAATAACGGTTGCCAGTATTGCTTAGTGAATGGTATGCATTCCGGATGATGAACGCCTCACTCCCATCATCTTATTTTTTAGATTATCACATGTGGATCGAACCGTAGTCACCTTTGACATCATGAGCCAGTCCTCCAGGTATCCACATGACTTTCATTCCGCAGACACACATTCGCTAACTGCACTTCATCAGTCAGGTAGCATATTACTCAGACCATACGTCCGCTGTCGCTTATATTGTCTATGTTAACTGCAACCATCTTCAGATGATATATATGACTAATGTGTCCGTCGAGTGGCGTGCTCATCACGTGTTTTCTCACCAAGATCGCTCATCTATCATCATATGCTACGCGACCTTAGCTAAGTGGTCTCTTCAGCTACTGTGCAAACTGCTTTCGATTGGTGTGCGAATAAAACTGTTCAGTATTATGTAACTAAATACTACATGAACCCAGGGTTCTCTCCGTTGTCGTTCTCTGTTGTATGTTGAGCCGATCAGGAAGCTTTCATTCCATTCGAAATCTAAGTAAGTCCTATCTAGCGGCTGCATCGCTTTGCGCTATCACCAGACTATGTCTAGTAACATTCATACATGGACTCGATAACGTTATACTTTGTTTATTTCCTGTAAAGGAATATAATTCCAAATGGCGCTTTTTCATTCTAACCTTTCAGTTCCAGATAATTGCACTAGCGAACAACTAATAGCGGCATATTTGGAGTCATGTTATCAGTACAAGGTGCAGCCCATCGATTTTCTGCTAGAGCAGTTAAAAGTAAGTTGTACACATGCATATTTAATTTCCAGAATTGTGCACCTCGGACTGCAATTGTTGGTCCTATTTCAAGCGTCCACTTTAACGTTGGTGTATTGTCCGTGTTGCTTGGTTTTATCGGATTTTCTTGAAGTAATGTGAGAAACATTGCGTTAGACTTCACAACACTTATGAAGTAAGCGTGATGTTGAACAAAAGGCAGCTGTTTAAATTGTAACCGGTGTGTGCGTGTATTATTGATGCTAACTTGATTTGATCTGCTGGAAAATACTTGAAATTGATTGAGAATCCTTATTGTTTCAACAGCTTGTGGGCAGTTGGTTACTTTTTATGTCGTAACGTTTCACAATCGTATGTGCGTTATCAGATTCGATGCACCGGCTCAAGTTTATTGGCGCAACCCAGGAAAACTGTATATGTCCAGTAGATCGTCATGCATTTCAACGGACAATAATTCATTTGGTAACAAGAATGCACTGTATGACGCCCCCGTTGACATTCTGAAGCAGACCATACTCTCAAACATCCTACTGACGGACGGTCTAAATGCTTAAGTCGGTCGTCTTACTTTAGTAGAGAAGCGGCTGGATAGTATGCTTGATCTCCGGACGCAACGCGTTGCAATTATGTACACTTCGCGGTCTCCATATTTTGATTAGTGCATTTGAACACAAGATGATGCATTGCGTCACATGGTGAACACTCTATGCACATTAACCATGGACACAATTTGATTATCTAGCAGTTAGTTACAGCTAACATCACTCTTTTGGTATTCGCATTTTTCTAAGCAACCATCTGGCTGTCGTACATGTTCGTTTCATTCTATCATATCCCCCAAGGTCATACACCCATAAGTGAAGAATGATTAACAGGATTTTATTTTATTTGGCTAGTGGTGATATCAGTCATCAATTTTTGTAATCGATGTTGGAACCGATAAAAGTTGATTCGATTATCACCATCCGGTTGCACTCATTTTTATGGGTGAACTGATCACTTTAAGGATCCTTTCAGCCTGTTTTAACCAAACCATAGAGACGCTTGGGCACGAATAGTTCGATCAGGTCCCTGTTGTGAGCAGAATTTGTCTTGGTGCTGTAATCCTTCAGGTGTAACAAGCATCAAGCTTCGGACATCAGGACTTACCTAACTGTTGTAGATAAGTTTGGAAAATGAACAGACAGCCCGTAGTTGGTCTCGTTTTCAAGACAGAGCCCAACCTGCGTGTGACAACTACAGAGGTACCATTCTTTCCTTTGTCGCGTCCAGGTTACCGACCTTTTCTTGCATCTATCCAGAGGAAGCAGATGCATGGAGACCGGGAAGGATTCCGATCCTTTCAAGTTTGTACTCACCACAATTTTGTCCCACGACGGGTTTTGAAGCAGCGGCATTCTTATAGGTTGCTGACAGTCGTCGCCATTTTACATCTAAATTTTAATTTGGTTCATTATAACCGGGCTGTCTCCGTCTGAGAAAAATCCAGAAGAAGTACATGGGTCTGTTAATGTCGTTGTGTGTGTTCACTCTGCAAGCTGGGCGAGAATTTATGGTCAGTTGTCTCGAGTGTGCGTCACTTCTGAGGGTGGTCCCCAGGGATGTCCGATCTCTCCCTTCCAGTTCATATTTTTATTATGCACATTCTCATAGAAAATGCGCTTAGGGAATCCAGTGAACGTAGTTCTAAATTTCTTTCTGGCTCTAAGTTAATCGACATGGGATATGCAAAAGACGTCCTACTTGACCCTTCTGCTCAACGCATGCAGACTGTGCTGAACAAGGTGAATGGCCGGGGTGATCCCTGTGAAATGCGCTTTTCACCTTGACAGTCTAAAGTGCTGCTTCAGGATTAGAACATCCTCACTCCCACTTTTCTATCGCAGACAATTCGCTCGCGACTGTGGATCGTTACACACACCTGTCAACTTGCAATATTGCTGATAAGGTACTATTAGAAATAACAAAGTGACGGAGATATCAACATACTTCCGGTGTTTGCATATCGCTGTCTCCGCCTGTTGGCTTGTATCAGATTAGACGACCGCGTGGGCAACGCGGTTGTTCTCCAATGAACATTTCAAGAAAATCTGGTTACGCCGTTAGTTGACCAATTGACTAGGTTGCGTAGTTACTGTTTGTTGGGTCACGTACTTCTCCTACTAGGTGAGCGCCTACTACTCCGCAGACGTTGGGTAAAACGACGGTGTAACTGAGTCGCGAATTCACTGCATAACGGCGTTTGCCCCAGATAATAACTTGCTTCAGTTAAGGGTCTGCCAACATTCACGCCGTTTCTGGTTCTGTTTAGCTTTTTTTTGCATCTAATTTTACAATTTTTAATAATTCCCTCCTTTTAATATCCCACTTCACTTGCGGTGAGCGCCGACTCGTACTGCGCTAACTTAGGGTCAAGTTTGTGGCCGTTATAAAGGAAGGTGATTTGATGTGATCGGCAAAAATACGTGGTAGCGGCTATGGATACAACTCTCTGTACGTGTTCGTGTGTATTGTATTCCGTGCTAAAGAAATAGTTGCCTTAACTCTACTCAATTCATGCGGTTTATTTGTAAAGTAGTGCATATACAGTATGTACTGTGCATCATACTATCTTGATAATCTGTCTAACCATATCGAATCAGACCAGGAGGCATGTTAGATCCCAGAAGGCTAGGACGAAAACTATTTACCTGTTGACAATGGACTTGATGGTGGTCGAACAACTAGCCAACCAGAAATAAAAAACCTACCCTGTGTGGGCGGACAACCATTGTAATCACCGGAGAGATTGGTCCATTATCAAAGTACGTTGACTGCGCTCAACGGCGGGAATTAGGCTGTAACAATAGAATTGTTAAAGTTGCCGCTTTTAACGTTTCCTGTATCTGCGACTGGTTATCATTTGAGCCTGATAAGCCTGATAGAACACTATCTCTGGGTTTCACAATTTCCAGTGTATCCCTTTTCTTTCTGAATCAGATTTCGAACATTGTTATCAAAAACTTCTGAACTGTTCAATTGACCATCTTAAGTTAACTTTTCAGATTTGTTTTGCTACACATACGTGTACATAATTTTGGTGTTTGTGATAGAAAACGAAGATTTATCGGATCGAAACTTCTTATAGTCGTTTAGATGTGCACGGTTCTGCCATGCGACCGGTAAATGACATTTTTGTGATACATGCATTTTGACTATTTGAGTAACCGAAAAATGTTTTTTTTATAGTTTCGATTTCTATATTCTCTTTTGTTAGGGCATCGATTTATCCATTTGCAATGAACGGTACAGCCGGCTCAGTCTAAAAGGTGAGTTGCCATCCAGTTTGTTTGCAGCTAAACTAGGTAACAACAGTGATTTTTAACATTGCCGTTCTAATGTGCACACGATTTTACGGTAAACACTGACGGACAATTTAATCCGTTTTCATGTTTTCAGCATTGTATATATACTTGTTCAAGTGATTGTGTCGCTCGAGTGGAAAACTCTCCGACGGTTAAACATATCAACCTGTTACTTTGCTCACAAGATTGAGTTGAGACGACAAACGGTGACCGCCTCAACGACCTACAATGGCTGACCCCTTGGTAATTGACTTCATTTCTCTACACCAGGTCGCCATCTGGCTGCTTCACACACTGTACCAGTCGGCTGCAGCGTCGGAATAGGGTGCTCGGTGTGGCAGACGACTAGCTTGTATCCTGAACCCGTGATTTAACCGACCAATTGTGTGCAAACCCAAGGGTTAAACAAGGAAACCAATTTGGCATCCACTACCAAATACCCGTTTCTTAAGCACCCGATGCAAGCGATCAACAGCGCAGCTGTGAACACTCGAAACTCCTCGACTAAGCAGTCAAATGACCGAATGTGCCTCGCTCATATGAGCGTTGTAAGCATACAACCTCCACGGACCTAATAGCTGGGCGAACGTGTCCTCCACTTCGTTTGATTTATTATTTTTTCCTTACGCCACCTCGCCAGTCGTGTGTGTGTGCTCGCGGTTACTATTGTTCGCTAAGTAGTGTGGCAAATTTGTTAAAACCTAGAGCTTTACATGAGTTCGGATCAACGTCGGAAGGTGTATGCCTCTCTACTGCGCTTGTTCCAGCAGCCAAACTCTACGGAAGCACTAAAAACTGAGGTATCTTGCGTTCGAACTCAGTTGTCTGCCATCCGCAATGTTGTCATATTGTAGCGAAAAGGCGTCTAATAAAGCACAATCTTTATTGTTCAACACACTAGTTAGCATGCTACACACGCGCTCGCGTTTATGAGTCAGCATTCCAGTCCACAACACCCCCAGGTTTCCGCTCACGCGTCGTGTGCACTCCTGCCCGGTTTATGTGTGTGATCGGCGCCTTCTATCGGGGGGTTTTCCGCCTGCCACTCCTCGTCCGTTGGTCCGATTTCGTTGAGCGATGGCTCGTCCGGTTGATCCTGTTGTCCGCCATCTATCCACAGTGGGCTTTGGTCGTATTCCACGGGAGTGTCGGGATATTCCTGCGAGTGTTGGAATAATCGCGCCTCCGATTTCGTCGTCCATTCTGTTTTGCCTGCCATGTCTCGTCCGTCGGTCCGATCCGGTCGAGCGATGACTCATCCGATTGCCCCCCCTTGTCCGCCATCCACTCTTTGTGGGTTTTTGGAAGTAATTCTCCCCGCGTGGAGGTATTCCACCGAGTGTTGGAACGCTCACACCTCCGGCCTGACAATCCACCACAATATGGAGTACATCGACTACTAAAAGAGATAAACTGCTTCCGCGGAATTTCTCAAACGATTAACGATACATTCTACCAACGCTTCTGTTTTTTCATTGTACTCACATTAGTGATAATTAGTTGGACAAAGATATTAATTTCAGAGAGGCACTTGTGAAGAATCTGGGTTTCGAGCAGATTCGAATTATAAACAGATTTGGCAGCAAATACCGCCTGTCTCGGCTTTCTTGTTGTTTTCAAAGTTTTCTGGAAACCATTTTTTTAAAAACCTACTTCACATCCTTATTTATGAACAGGTCATATCGAGCCACCCATACCTCTGTGTTCACACATATCACTAACGGTTTTTGTGACTGTTCTCACGTTCGCGTTGATTTTTACATCGTGTTGTCTTGTATTACTTTTAAGATTTTATCCCTTAAGTTTGTGACGCTGTCCAACCCATTGTACCAACCTTTGGAATCCTTGGTCATAATAGTTACATTTGTCAAACAACGTGAAACGTCAAACAGTGTGAAATTTCTGAGCTTCCGGCGTGGCTTCTTGACTCAGTTGGTAGAGCATTTGCCACGTTTGGACATGTTGTTTCTGTCGCTGGTTCGAATCCAGCCGAAGTCCAAATTTTCTGCAAATAAATCTCTTCTAAACAACGTAAATGTTGTTTATTATCCGAAATCCACTACATTCTTTCTGTGTCCTATTTTCCAAAGGACCTAACGTTTTTTTCAAGAAAAAATGTAGTCAATTATAACATAGCCCTTAGCTCGTCATACTTGTTGTTGTTTTGCAAAGTACTTTTTGTTTGATTCTCCTCCTCATCCATTTTCATCCACTAATTCTGCCATGTGACGGACACACTTTGTTCAGGTATTCGTCTTAATCGCTTGCAAGTGGAAACCTTGGAAGAGATTTTTCGTCGTGTTCATTTTCGAAAGTTGGATTTTGAAGGAGCCTACTTGAATGAACAGGTGAGGCAAATACGTGTTGTAGTTTTTTCTTTCCACAAACTGGTCAAACCTTGTGTGCTACCCGAACAATTTTGGTTGTCGTATTTCGACCACAAGGTATGCTTGGTTTTCATTGTTCGCCGTTTGGTCAGCAGTTTTTGTCAGTGCATTTCACTTCTTTTCAAACAGCTAGTTTGAGTAGGGAATAAGTTTTATAAGAAAGAAGAGTTTATATTAAATTGAACTATCACGGTTGAGTGAAGAATCACGTTAATGTTAGTGACCCTAGCATGAGTGCGGTTGTCTAGTGTTGCACTCACTCAGATAGATTGAGAAGTTGTTGGTGAGGCAAACCATAGCCAAACTTTTTCCAGAGAAGTCATTTACAACTAACACCTGTTATCTACTTGACGTATCAGGTTTTAATCAACCGTCATTCGAATCAAACGTCTATATTTTGTGGAATCATGATAATTTAATAACCGTCAAACCTTTTTCTACTCACCGCTGCTATTTCAATCAGCTGTCGCTCACTTGACGCGGAAAATATCTGATCCTGGTGGAAGATAAACAGCTTCGTGATCGAATTTTCCTACCATAACCACGGACTTAATTAAAGTATTTCTACTATATTCGTGCCACTATGCACGCGCAGTCAAACCTGTGTGTGTATTATTGCATGCTTTTTACGCAATAGTCAAACTTTTACTATTTTTTAATCAATCATGCATGCGTGACTTGATCACTAAACAGCTAGTTCACTTTCTCTCGACTTGCCTAATCGATCGGATCCAAGAGTTTTTTCTTTCAATCTGGTTGATGCTCTTAATTACTGATGATCCGGACGATTTGTTTTGCGCTTCACTTCTATTCTGTACAAAGGGGAATGTGATTCGCTTTTTTGTTGATAAGTAATCAAGAGCTGTAGTTAATACAGATGGCGTGTCGATTACATTTGATCACAGCCTACCTATTAGAGTGGAATTTTCTACCAGTCCCGTTTGAAAAAGGGACTAAAAGGGAATTTTTTTATTGTTGGAGCTCGTCAGCAGTGCCTACCTTTGTCTCGAACAGAATTTAGACTCTTTGGCCCACGTTCTCATAAAACAACTGTTTACCTCTGCTTCATTGACATGACATCAGACATGTCCTCAGCGACATTTATTCTTACGAAAAACTCAGTATGCCCGATTATCTCGAGATGAGACACGGTAAATTTTTAAAATTGAAATCGATGGTCCTATGGCTAGGTGTTAGGAGGCGCATCTCCTAACGAGACAGCCAGGACGTGTCACGCCACATCGTTCGATCGGCCCAGCTCGGACGGTATGGTCTTAGATGGTGGTATGGTCCCATTCAACCAATCAGATCGCAGGTGTGCGGTCGAACGCCTGCGCGCTAGCTGAACAGTGTTTT
>JTDE01022067.1:11077-26354 GCA_014338405.1 Paragonimus skrjabini miyazakii | reverse complement strand
GTTTTGTCCTATAAATCGAGAGCTTCTGTGGCCTTAGTTTGTCTTGTCTCGTCTCGTTCCGTCTCTGTCTCGCCTCGTTCGTCCAATAAACAGTGCGGCTGTATCTCTTCTGATTTTCTCGGTTTGGGCCAAGCGACTGAACGCGTAACGAAAATGACGATCCAATACTAGGACAGTCAATTTGGAATTGTAAATATCAGGGAGTTGACTGATTACTGTTTGGTAGTCTGGGTTATATCTGAGATAACTTGAACGCACAGTTGCTCCCGGTTTTGATATTCAGCTAGGCTTTCCGACTTTCTTTCAAACGGGACTGACTAAACTGCCCATCTGAATGGTAAAGCTGTGATTGCGTGTGATCAGTGTTTGATTTATGGTTTACCTTGCCTCGTCGATATATCTTATCGGACATGGATATCTCTTGGTACTTCCAGCTTTATTTTTCCTGTTTCGTCCCAACTATGTTCATCAGCGTCTGGTTCCACAAGGCGCACATCTGATCGAATGTTGTCTTCTGATAGATACATTGTGCGTTCAGCTTTGTTCACCTACACTCAGTTTATTTCATCTTGTGTTTTTGTTGTCTTCCCACAGTCTGCTATCGCTTTCTTCGACATGTTGCTGCATTACGAAACATGCAGCGAGCTCAGTGTCACCCTGAATTTGGATAAAACTCATCCGAGTCAGGCCTGGATGCGTTGTATCGCCTTCCTGCGACGTGTGAGTATCTTCTTCAGAACCGTTGGGTGCTTGTGTTACACCTTGCCATTCTGTTACTAGTTGAAACGTTTTACATCTAGTATCTGATCGTCTCATTCAGTGTTATGCGGCCGATAAGCTGATTATCAGTTTCATGTTTACAACCTCTTCAGTGAATGTGAATGGACAACTTCTCTGATGCTCAGGGATAATACAATCTGTCGTTTGAAAGAAGCCTGTATTCAGCTGCATCTGTTCAAGCTTCTTGGGAGACATCAGAACTTCATCTTTCTGGCTCGTTTTTCGACAATAAATGATTTTTAGAAAATGAATGTTGGTCTAGTTCGCTCTAGACAACAATAGGCCTACTGAGAGACAGTGATGTAGTGGAAGTTTTTGAATGATCGGTGCACACTTTTCGTTATTCTGCTCCTTCGTGTAATATGGGACCCGATTCCGTATCGTACATGGCAATTGTAATATATTGTGTAACAATATTCCCCAGTTCGGTTAGTCATACATGTTAATCATTAGGAAACATTATAGGAAGAACAGACAACATAGTCATTTGGTGACTTCCAGGACCTTTGTTTGTATATTGTTGGACAGTGTTACTAATTTATCGCATTGTTTGCCTTATTGTGCATGAACCTGATCTTTTCAGCATCCATCGAGGTTTTTAGCATGACAGTTATGCTTTGTTCGTACCTAGTTTGGCACTGACCAACTTCACCTGACAGTTGAGTGACACATCACTTACAGAACTCCTTATGATTATGTGACGGCTATTTTCAAGTGTTCATCAAACAGCTTTCGTTTTTCTTCTTTCAGGTCATCGTTATAGTCTAGCTGGTGACATTCTTGACATAGTTTTAATACATATATACCCAAAGCATGTAATTGCTGGTCACTGTATTCTGTCTTTTTCTCCAGTCAGGTGAACTGCGAAAATTCGCATTAAGTCACACTCCTCTGAGTATCGGCAACTTCTTGGGCTTAAGTTTCTTTGGCCTGTGTCTGGAGTGTCTTTCACTACGGGATTGTAGTTTGTCCGGACAGGCTCTCTTTGGCCTAGTCCGTTGGCTTCAACTGTTGCTATCTTCCACCAGTTTGGAACCACCGATCCGTGACAAATCAACCGGCGGTACGCGAGGACTGAAGCGATTAGGGTCTACTGGTCGCGGTTGTCGTCATGTTCGACGTGTTCTTCCTATTCAATCAAGTCTTCAGCAACCACCCGTTTGGGCGTTGAAGTTAGATGTTGCTTTCAACAAACTCAATGCTTCGGATGCAGAAACACTGCTTTTGCTCATACGTCACCAACTCCTCGTTCCACAAATTGTTGAATTGAATTCGGCCAGTCCGTCGACGAGGATATCAGACGACGCCGTTCGAGTAGATACAAACATTACTGAATCCAGAACACCACCACCAGAACTACTTCCTATCGGGGGCATCGGTTTCCTTGCCGATCTGGATATATCCAACAACAGCCTCGGAGTGAGTTCTCGTGGACACATCTGTTTTGTCGCAATTCACGATGTTTTGCGGTAACATCTGAAACCGAATTTTATAAGTGCATTCACACACTCATCGATTTGACGTCGGGATTTTTGTATGCTTTTCACTGTCAGTTTTAAATAATTTTAGATTCCTCCTATGTTTCATACTTATATAAGCCGTCCGTATTCACATCAGTAATATGTTTTGACTCTACTTTCCGACCGATTGAGACGAAATGCCTGACCTTCTCGCTACAGCTGCTTGGCAAGACTTTTTCCCTGTATCTTTCCTCCCTCCCAGATAACTACCGGACTCATCTTCTGTGAAGTGCATTTGTTTACTTCCTACTTATCCTCTCCCGAATGATTTGCGTCAGCAGGCCAATAGGGACTTCATAGAGGGTATTTTTGGTTGTGTCTGCGGAATTTTTTACTGAAGCGTCCTGCGATGTACTAACTGCAACAGACTTTGGCCGATGTACTGCATCTGACAGCGCATAAGTGACTGTTTTTTGGGGTCCAGTTAAGCAAACATTGCTCTACTTTTAAACTCGATGTGATTGCTATTTCAGCTTGATCACGAGCTTCAGCTTTGGATTCACGATAAATCTTAAGGGTATGGTCCTTGGATCGGCAGGTATTTAGGGCCGAACTCAAGTGAATAACGACGCTAGAACCGTAGATTCGAGCCTGTGAGACACCGCTTACATCAAGCTCCAAATTTGAGTGAACACTTTCCAAAGCAACTTGATGGGCTACTTGTTGGAGACTGCGGACAGCGAAAACGCCAATGTTTACTGGTCTGCTTGGTTTAAAAAAAATTATCACGAGAAGGCAGAAACATTGAAGGCTAAAATCGAACGATTAAGTGGTAATAAATTAATTTTATTTTCAGAAAAACCATATCTTCCACCACTGTGCGCTCGTCTATGCCGTTGGAAAGATTTCACTTTTGGAACTCTACTCCCTGTCTCTGACTCGAAAGTCTGCCTTACGACAGAATATGGGGTAGGGATTTCTCGGGTAAGGGGAGGCTCACAATTATCTTTAGACTGTTGTTTGGCCTGACGGTTCATCCTCGACGCGTATTATTTCCGGTCAAGTTTGCGTAATGAAATCAACGATGTGGTAAATTTTCTCTAAACAGATACTCTATTCTGTTCACATAGGATCGGTCACCTGACACAAGAAGATATAACCTTCCACAGAATCTATGCAGTTATTCAACTACTTTTTCTCCTATATCAGTCAGTTTTAGTTCGTCTACTATTTCCACACTATTCTGATAGACTGCTTGAGATAATCTCAGAAGAAACAGTTCATTAATGTAAGATCCAGCTACCTGGTTAGCCACTGGGTCACCCCCCCCCCCTCTACCTACCTCTGGTAACGAAAACTAGCGTCGAGGTGGTTTCACATTATATGTGAGAAGTGAATGGTCGTTTTCCATTTGATCTAACTTCGGAATCGCATGCCGACTTAATAACGTTAAATATGGATGACCCAAAATAAAGAGAAAGTCGGGGTTAAAAAATGTCATTTTCATTCGTTTCTGGTGTTCCCGCCTAAGCGATAGGTTTCTTGCATTCTTGTTGAGGATGTGTTTCGATGCTTGGCCAGGTAATGTTGGATGACCACTTTTTGGTCGAGACGGTTGTGTGTCATCGACAGTCAACTTCACGGTCCCGGTGCTCGCTCGTACGTATGTCTGTGTCCTCATTTGATGCCCAGGAATTGTCCTATCCTACTGGCTGATTCACTGGGCAATCGGAATCATTAACCTTCCTGGAGTTAACGTATGCCCTGTAAGACTGCAGGTAAACCTGCGCGATCTGACAGTTATTTAGAATGCAAACGGACACACTTACGTTGTGGGCTGAAAGTTGGTTCGACTAACCAAGGACACACAATGGGTGCATCGTGAGTACAGGAGTCATTGTCTCTTTGTGCACGCGAACTAATTGATATCATCCGGTTTATTGTGATGCCAGTATTGTCAAGGTCACGCAAGTGCGTTTTCAAAATAATATCTCGTTGATATATGCTGTTGTGTATGCGACCTCACGTTACTAGTTCAGACTTGTTTATCCCTCCATCGTTCACTGTTTATTAGTTTGAAACCGTTTCCGGTATAGTTCATATGCGGTTATATATAAATACGTACATGTATGTGTACGGTTTATGGTTCTAGTGCACATATTACAGGACCTTTGATGTGTAATGTCCGGATGTCCCAATAGAGAGGTTGTTCGTAAACTGACTTTCAGGATCCTCGTTTGTAACTCTAGAGCAGCAATGAGGATGTTCGACTGAGATCTACTACATATTTTCCATGTTACTCGGATCGGCCAATAGTGAGGGATATTGACACTGCTTTTCATCCACTGGCTATTTGCTAGACTCTGTTATCAGTACTTCGTAAATGTTTCCATTCATCCTGATGTGCGAGTTATGGGACTTACGTTGGAAGCGGCTTATTAATATCACACAAACACGTGAGTCCATTTCTTGTCTGTTGTTCCCATCATCTGGTCGTTTGATGACCACGTGCTTTTACAAAGTTCCCTCGTTGTGCGCACTCAGCTTTGATTTCGTACCTGTGGGTGTTCAACGTCACACCGAAGTCCACTTCAACTTGTATCTAGTCTTCAGTGTAATTGCTGCTACTGGTCTGTAATAACGCCATACTTTCGATAAGGAAGCACACATACTAGGAATGTTGCCAATTGTTGCTCTATTGCTTCTCCTCTCATTGTTATCGTTTGGTTCAGTCGATTTTGTGAAGCGCGAACGTTATGACTAAAGCATTGGCTTTCGCTGACAATTAGATAGCAACGACGATGGTTGATTTTTCTCAGCGGAGTGTTTTTGTGCTTTCAGCTGCTGGGACCAAACATCATACAGTCGCACTGTAATCATTTTGGCCGAAGATACGAATGCTCAGATCGACCATCTCGAGGAGGCTGAGTCTCGTTTAGATGTCAGGTTTGGGCTAGATTTGCTTCGTTGAGGTAATGGGCGGCATTTGCAACCGTGTGCCTAATACAGGCTATTTTTAGTCACCACTAGTTGTGTCGTGTACACGGTGACCTCAAGCAGACCAGATGACAGTTAGTTACAGGTGCTGTGGCTCTATTCAGGACTGCCGTTCTTATAGAGGCACATACGTTGTCTCACATCATGCTTTGGTACTTTGTTGTTTTGTTCCTACTTTCCATAGGCAACGATCCCACCGGCAGCAACGGCTGACCAGGTCATCAGTAAAGCATAAGTGCCTCAGAGAATACTATCAGATGCTTCAGGTTTATCCTTACTACTAGTCCAGAGCGTCTGTTCTTTTGTCAGCAAAGCTAGCAGCGTGGCAGATGGCACACTCATCCGTGATCAGTCCAGAAGGTTAGACTGTTAGACGGAACTGTTTGAGAGACAAGTTCGCTGGCCTTCTGCTTCTACTATATTATCACCACAAGCTTGCAATGTTGTATTTTGATCGATAGATGTAAAACCATCCAACACGGCCGAGGACCGTAATTACATTTCGGTTCTCAAACGCAACGAATGACCTCGTATTGGCACATTTCAAAGAAGGTATACAGGTGTTATCGTGGATCCCAACTCAGTTGTGTCAACTGGTGTAGACGACGAAGAACATCGGTCTCTGTTGAGGTCACTCGACAATAGTTTCCTTATTCAAAAAAGGAGTCAGGGACCTTTGCGAAAAACATAGAGGGATTAGCTTGACCCCAGTCATTACTAAAGTTTTGACATTCATTATAGCTCGTTGGCTCACTGCGGCAGTCCGCGAAGCAGACATCAGGGAGGTACAGGCAGGGTCTCGTCCCAGACGAGGATACGATGGTCAACTTTCCACTCTTCGCCAAATGCTGGAGCAGCATCGTTTGTACCACCGGCAAACAAAAACCATTTATCTTGACTACGAAGGTGAGTTCAACACAGTGGATCGATCTACTGCTTTCGAGTCATTTAAATGCGCCAGCACTTCAGATGTATGTCCTGACGGAGTATTCTACACTTCGACCGGTTGTGCACGACCCACAAATTACGATAAGATAAGTCAAAATAACAGAAGACCAAAACAAGTTTTCAGTAACGCGGAGTAGATGTCGTGGATCGTATTCAGGTAGTTGACCATCGGTATCTACATTCGCTTGTACCGGGTGTCACTAATAGGTGGACACTGAAAAGTTTAGGAAGCGCATATTTTGTGTGATTGTCAGTCGAGTTCTTTTGTACAATCCGTATATTTGCGCGGACTTAGATAGTTGGGCCGTATAATAGGGATGCCAGCTAGTCGTCTATCACAACACACTCTGCAGATGCTGCGGCCGAACGGCGTAAGATACGAAGTGGACAGATGATGACCTGGCGTAGAGAAATGAAATTGTCCACTTAGACGTTGGTCACTTTAGTTCGGGTTTGTCTCCTTGGCTCTGACCATGGTGATTCACAGAGTTGATGTTTGGTGACTTTAGGTGAGTTGGCAGTTACTATGGGTCAGTGGTGTGAGTGTTGTTTGTGAAGTAATTACAGTTATTGATACTGGGTAATGGAAGCCGTTAGGAAGCTGTCTTGCTGTTGACGCCTTACTTCACTTTATTAGTCGTTTGTTTATTTGCACGACGTAGTCACCTTGATGTTGAGTGTTTGAGGGCGGACATAATTGTTATCAATGGTTAGACTCTCCTTCATTCTCTTTTTCTGTTTTATCTTGTTTAGGATTTACTTTTATCTTCGAGGTTATATAGGAATTAATCATCAGCACCCACCTGCGATGTACTTCTGTTTTTAAGTTTGCTGACATTATGTACACTGTATGGAGATCACACATTATGTTCGGAACAGGTTAGTCGGCTTTTCACCGTTTTTAACAAACCAGTCACTTCAGAATCATCTCTGATTGTCAGTTTTATTGACAAAATTCTTGGAGCAGCTCTCACTAATCTTCTCAACAGTGTTCAAACCTGTTTGATTTTTCCTGTGATGTTTGTAGGCTATCTGTTTTTCAACTGGCGCTGCCACATGCTATGGCTGTGCCACGTGAACAAATAGTGAAGTTCAGCGATCTTGTTTAGAACTCTGTTCCAAGTAGCTTCGCGCCACTGTTAGAAGTGATTGGGACACGTCTCACGCGTGCCTACTGAGCGCCCAACATATCGCTCGTTGTTTGTGTTCTCTGGGTTTGACTAGGATCAAATGACGTGGTGAACAATCCATGATGTGGTGTAAAGGTACTATTAAATTGGCGTAGAGTTTGATGTCTGTTGGTACTTTTTAACTTGCCGGCTGGACCCAGAAGATACTGGCTGTCTTTGGATAAGGACTGTAAGATATAACTACAAGCTGTTGTCATGCTTGTTTACTTGACCATGTTCGGCTGACATTATGCCTACTTTCAAATCTAACAGTTAACATAAAGACAATCAGAATGTCACAGTCGCGTTCAGTATAAACTGGGCAGAAAGTCGGTCTTTTTTCTTTATCATTGCCCAGGATAAATTATTTTGAACCCTCACGAATTAGTTGTACCGTTAGTCATACAAACTTCCACTCCGTTTCAGTTTAAATTTAGATTACTCATGAGTAGTTTAATTGATTTGATGATTTAGATGAGATCCACTTACGAAAAGTAAGGGCTTCAGCTGGATTCGAACCAGTGACAGAAACACCACGTCCAAACACGACAGGTGCTCTATCAGTGGAGTTACGAAGCTCAGTAGTGCTGATGGATTTCAGCATGAGCTGTTTGAGAAATCCTGTTGGGGCTGTTCGTCCCGTGGACCATTTGGTGAGTTCCGTATTAGACAGTAGGACTGGTGGGTAACCGAGTCCTGATGTGAAATTTCTGAGCTCTTGGCGTGACTTCGTAGCTGAGCTAGTAGGGCGCTTGTCGCATTTTGACGTGTTTTCTCTGTCGCTGGTTCGAATCCAGACGAATCCCTGACTTTACAACTGGGTCTCATTGAAATTTGGATTGTTCTTCAACTGAAGTTTGCATTCGTTCTCTAATCACGTATCTTTACTGGCGACCTGACGGCTTAACTTTTCATGCATACTGTTATTAAGTAACATAGATCTTTTTTGTTATTTGGTTGAAGTGTTTCGGAGGTGGTCTCCTCGTACTTTCCTACGAAATTCCCCCTAGGATGGCCCCAGAGGTTAGCATATTCGGTATGTTCCTAGTTGTCACGTGTATATCGTAGATAACTATGTATGCATTTAATTTTCGACTAGCTTTCGATCATAAGTAATTACTGTTGTGGAATTTGTACGGTGAGAAGCCTATTTTCCATATTCGATTCACCTGTTTTTCATCAATATAGGATGATGGCCTTCGTGTCCTCTTCACTGGGCTTCTTCAGTGCTATCGCAGCAGGCTTCGCCGCGTCCACGCGGTTAGCGAAACAGTTACCGGTCAGGAGGTCAATGCAGACACTTTGGTATCGTGTTCCTCTTCTTCCGTCCTCGCCACTGCCGCGAAAGAAGTAGTCCTACGTGTTCGCGGCCTGGAGCGTCTTTCTGTAGCCAACAACGGGCTGACCGCGTCCGGTATGCAAATTGTGTCTTTGGTGCTGATGCAAACTCCGCTCAGCCTGGTTTCCTTGGTCGGTGGCCTAGTCAGCTTGGATTTGAGCTACAATCCAGGCATCTCAGACACTGGTATCGAGATCTTGTGCAATGGCCTAATCCGAAATCACAGTTTAGAAGAATTGTACCTGAAGTCCATTCAAATGTCTTTCTGTGGTATGTTCCCTAACATGGATAATTTGATAAAATCGTCCCCTCAATAAATTTTTACAGTACAATCAGAGGTGTAATTCGTTCGGTGTTTTCCGACTCGATCTTTCGTAATATGTGTGCACACACGAATCTGTAGGTTACAATGAAAACGGAAACACAACGAGAAAGAGAGTATTATGACAGTTATGCAAATGCAAGTAAGCGCGTAATGTCCATGCTTTGTGCTAAGCCATTGGGGAATTCGAAGTATCGGCACGAATTTTTTTGCAAACACATTGATAGATTGATAGATTGGATTAACGACGTCTTGGCAAACTACAAATGTCTCGTTGTTGTGCAGAACGGGACACTGAATGCGTTGGTGCTGTTCCTGTTTGTGGCCTCTTTCCAGTAAGTGCCTAGAGATTTTATGATTTGTTCACTAATCCGGGTTCCCAGTGATCAGTCATTCTTCCCTGTATAGCGTTCACCGCAACTGTCTGGTGAATTATCAGCTATGCGTGAGGTTGGCGTCTGACTTGATCATTTCGATTGCTGTCACCTGATGACATCGGTATTTGCATCGTTATCCACATTACGCGAAATCGAGTTTCACAATAAATTCGCAAAGTGGTTGTACTCACATATTGTTTCAGTTGTATTGTGAAAACAGCACCAGTGACAAATAACTGTAGAGCGAACTTTCCTCTGAGTTTGCTATTCATTTTTATTGATTAAGATTAACCGGTTTTCAGTATGGATTGAAGTGAAACAGCCTCTCTTGGCTGCCTATCTCTAGTGTCTGTTCATTTTGCTTTCGAAAACAGATTGTGTTCCACTCCACTTCCGTATGCTTTCAGGAAGAGATTATGGAAGTACGTTTGTTGATCAGTAACTCCAGTTTCTTTCAACCGAACCGTGATTTATCGGACCAAATAAACTCTGTGTACATAGCAGGTGCTTTGAATGTCCCTCTTCTGATGTCGGTTTTTGTGTTGACATCTGACGTTTGATGTTGAGTTCAGCACCGCAAACATTTGTGGCGAGTCCGGTATATACTTCATTTTGTCTAGTATATTGCCTGTTTGTTTTTTATAGAGCGTGACTTTCTCGATAGAACTGACAACCATTCCTTCTGGTTCACCGGACTTCTCACAACAACTCTAATAATTCGGTGATAGCTGAGGTCATCAAAATACAATTTCACATTATGTGCAGAGTTCAAGAAGATCCTCCAACAGTTTAACATCAAGGTAGACGTCTCTAAAGCATTCATTGTGCTCTTTCGCACTTCCTACAGCTCATCAGTGTGTTATCAATGGAACTTATCAATTCGTTGTCGTGTGCTTATGAACAGTTTGCGTTATTGTTCCAACCGCGCTGATAGTTTAGCTTGATGTAGCAGTGCAACATACCCTTGTATGTGTATACAGATGTGTGTCTGACCCACAGATCTTTCGTAGCTCATTGATTTGTCGGTTATCGCTGGTGGCATCCACGTCTGGTAACCACTTCTTATTCGAGATCGGTCTGACCTTGATTAAGTGTGTTTGCTTGTGTGCATGTGTGTATCCTGAACTTTTCCGCTACCTTGGCGTGGTGGTCAGGCTTGTCCTCTGTTTTAATCCGTATTGCTATACTGACTATTATTTCTCATTAAGGGTAATGTCCTTCCTCTTTTCTCTAGCTTTGTTGGTGCATTCCACGTTAAATGTTTTGTTTTTCGGTTTGACTTTAAATGTATGTTTTTCCTTCCTCAACCTACCTAGAATGTAGTAATATGTAGTCCTATACTGAACTGATTCTTGCCTTACGTTTTTAATACCTTTCTTTCCGACTTAAATATTATCTTTACTGTATGTATTTTTCTGCTTCCGAGAGATAAGGATTTCACTTTCATACTAGCTTAACAACTGGGTAACCGGCATTGGTCGGCAAGACCACAAACCCTCCACACACACGCCTGCTGTTCATGTTTCTTCAACTTTACACTGGATACGTTGTGTGTGAAAGTAGAACCATAATTGGTGCAGCTCCATTCATTTATGGTTAGTGTTATGCGTGAGCGTTGTTTGGCTTCGGTTATTGTGACAGGCTAATCCAAATCGGATATCTCCTGCTGTGTGTGTCTGTATTGCATGGGGTCGTTTTATTGAGATCAGCGGTCGCATAATGTGTTTATTGTTTCTCATTGATGTAAGCATGATTGTAAACATACGAATCGTTTTTCGTGACGTTTGTTTTGTTGATTTTGTTCTGTTCTGCCTAATGTTACAAACCAATTGAAGTTTTGATTTTAATTTGTCTACTGTGAATGTCATCCACTAACTTCACCGTACGCATTCAACTTGTGTTTGTTTACAGGTACTTTTCACCCTTGTAGTTTTTTTTGAAGCTGTTGAGTTGTTTAGGTCAACCGTGTTGACTAAATATTTTTAGGAAGTCTAAACCCCTGATTTGGTCTGAGCTTGAATGCGCGAGTTAATTGGCTTTTACCGGCAGTAGCCAGTCTTCATCCGTGATGGCGATTACTTTGGAACATGGCAATAGTAAATCGTTGCCTAAAACAAACAACACAGTAGAGTCACCTACAATGCTAGCGAATCTCTTATTATTAATTGATGAATTATTCTGCTATTTCGTAATTGACCTAGTTATACCTGGTTCGCCTATACTCTCGTTATTGTCAGCTTCCGATGATTGTCTTATGCATCGATCCTCAAGTTTTTGCGTGCGAGATTTATTCCAATTCTGCTGGAGTATTATTCGTGTCCTTTGTCATGCTTTGCGTCACCACAGCCGTGCACGTTCTGGACTCACGCTTCATTCGCACGTACACGATCTCAGTTGGATTGTATTGCCTTATGAAATAAACGGCTTATCTGTATCGCCACTGTAGCAGGAGATTGTAGACTTGTCACAAAGCAATGAGTGGCGACATCTGATACGGATTAGCCTGTTACAGTGACCGAAGCCAAAGGATGCCTGCGCTTCAAACCATCACCCCAAGTGGCTTGCGCTGAAACACTTGCGGTTCCACTCACGCACTACGTATCCGGTGTAATCCCGAAGGAGTAAGATCACTAGATGTGTGAGTGAGGTCTTTGTGTCCAGCCGGGCAATGCTGGTTAGCCAAGTGAATGGCTATCAGGAAAAGGAGATCCTTATCTCCCGGAAAATAAACAGAGAGAGTGAGAGACTGCAATGACAAGATTTGAAATGAGATAAAAGATATGTAAAATGTAATGCAAGAAGCATTTCATTATACGAGTGTATGTTATTGCATTGCAGAGAAGATAAGAATGAAGAACAAAATTCAGATTGGACTACGAAATGACAGACAAACGATTCATCATACAATACACCAACAACGCTGAGGAAAAGAATGAGTAGAAGACCGTAGACACCCACGTTTCTGAAAAGAGGAGCGAATTAGTTGCCAAACTACCATAGTCTTGGTCGATGCAGTCATTAACAAAAACAGAATGGATCTACTTATCTGACCTACCTGAGCCTAATGTACTCGTTGTCTTTTCGCTGACGGTGCATTATGAGTACACTGGTGGCCTATTTAGCCAAGGCGGCCAGCGCATTCGCGGCTGCACACATCGCAACGCCATATAGTCATGCCACCGGGACTTATGGCACCGATAATTCCTTTGCGTACGGCGCACTTTCGTTTTCGGCAGCGAAATAACTGCTCGTTGAACTCGCGTATGCCCGTCCGAATCGTATTTTTCCAGGCCGTCCGGTTCAACGTTAAATCTTCCCAACATCTAAAATCAATTTTACAACGTCAAAGACTTACCTGCACATCATCCTGGTATCTGCACTTTTGACCACCAGGATTTCGCTTACCTGATCTCAGTTGTCCATACAGCACCTGCTTCGGAATACGGTCATCGCACATCCGACGGACGTAACCCAGCCAACGAAGCTGAGTTAGCATCAACATGGGTTCCATCCCGTTCATGTCTGCTCGCCGCAGTACTTCAGTGTTCGAAATCATGTCCGACCACCGAATACCCAAGATAGGCCTGCGAAATTGCAAATGCAAACGGCTCAGATATCGCACGTCCCGTTGATATAATGTTTGCGTTTCACTGCCGTACAGCAGTATAAACAGTACCATTGAGTGGTAGACAAAGAGCTTAGTGCTTGGCTTCACAATGTGGTTCTTCCACTTACGTCTTTCAAGACGTCCGAAAGCAGTACTAGCCTTTGCCGCATGAGCTCTCAACTTGCGGTCCACGGAGAGATCGGTGGACAAATTGCTCATCAAGTAGCAAAACTCCACGCAGTTATCGACAACGGCTTCATTGATGTGAATTTGGGGTGAAGATTTACAGACAGCACCTTCGTCTGGAGAAGGCTGAAAGAAAAAAAATGTTTTAACTTTGCTGATATCCAATCCAAACTTGGATACCGCGGTCGCGATAGCCGTGGCCAGCCGCTGTAGTTCGTTCTCGTTGTGTGCGAACAGCGCGCTGTCATCTGCGAATAATAGCATGTGCATCATTGAGGTATGTAACCGGGTTGAGGAGCCGAATCGTCGGATCTTCAGCATTATCGTTCCATTTCGTCAACATTCATTTTGTATGTTTATTCGAAGCAACGTTGAGGTGGCTATTAGCAGGTTGCTTCTATTTCTCTCAGTTTAGTTTAGTTTGGGGCGTACGCATGTATATTTGAGGATGAGTATTAAGCCGTTCGATTATGTTGTTTCACGCTGCCGATCGTTGCTACTAAACTGGATTATCGACATTGTGTGAATCATTTTTATGTTCAGGTGTACTTAAAAAATGTCAACCAACCCAAGTCAACCTTGGTTGTAATCTTGATAGGCGGCGCACAAGCCCCTCGGGTAAGTGAGATTTGCCGCAATACTGTGGGAAATATTTTTCCTAATTGAACTGCATCTGAGCACATCGACAACTAATGGGTAAACTGATTAGCGGTCGGTGATTTGCTTGATATCAACTGCACACCAGTTACACCCGGTCGCATGTTCCCCAGTCAGTCGGTTTCTTTCAGATGGCAGCGCAAGACACGAATTTCGTTCGAGCTGGAACTCGTTATTAGTGCATACACCTGCATCAGGGAGCATTTGATCTCCGGTCGACGTTCCTATGGAGCAATCGTGCTGCTCACTGGGTCATTATCCTCACATTGGGCACGACCGAATGAGCACGTTTGGACACACCGTCGCATTTGTTTGTCAGATCGTCCCAAGACAAGACACAGTAACTATTCAGTCCATTATTCTATGATTAAGATTTTTCAGTCAGACCAGAATTAATGAAACCTAGTGAGTAATGTGTGAATTGCTGATGTGTAGTCGGTTGTCCCACGGGAACGTGAGCTGGCGTTCAAATCCGGGTTGCAACATTGTGGCTGTTGACTGACTAGTAAGAGAGTAAACCGTAGCGCTTTTTCTCTCATAAAAAGAGGCTGACTGGAAAGTTATCCGCATATGAAAGCTGAAGACAAAAGTTCAAAGTTACATCCTCGTTGTTATAGCTAATTTACCTGTGTCTTATTAAATACAGCCTACAAAAAATAAGAACCATAACATGGGCATCAACTTGTTCACTATGATATGTCTCGTCCGGGTATCGAGAAATCCACGATCATTACTCAGGTAGTGTTGGTTCAATGAATGACCTGTTTTGGACACAGTTATGACTTTAATTGTTTATTGGCGATAATCTTCAGAAAAGGTGTGTTTCAATGATTGAAAAGAATTGAACACGCTAAAGTACTACCGATGGTGTTTTTTTGACTATGTGGCATGTTATTTATCTTTTTTTTTGCATACAGTATGAACGTGGCAGTATGTAGCAAAGTCGTTTCGAATAAAGATCAGGTGGAATAACGCTGCTTGATGGTTTTTTAATGTATGTGTTTACGATTTACGTACTTTGATACTAAATGTCGTTCTTTTGGACTACTTTATGTATGCGTTACGCGCAGATCGGTTTTCTACCCGTCGTTTTCCCCTCAAATAGACTGCAGGTTTTTCTGACTAGGATATTGCCTACTCTGAGTGCGTTTATAGGTCTTGGTTGCAATCTTCGCCCAGATGGAAAACCTGTTAGGAGGCAAATTCACCAAAACAGTCTGGTCAGGACATTGGTGACGGCTGATGGAATCAGTCGTCATTGCAAACCAGTCAGGCCTCCGGTGACGGCTGACGAAATCAGACATCAACAAAGCACTGAGGGGCACGTCAGACCAACTAGCAGGAGACGTGGGCGTGGGTGTCGCGACAGGAGTATACGTGCAAGTGAGCGTGGGCGTCGCGACAGAAGGATACGTGCAAGTGAGCGTGGGCGTCG
>JTDE01022067.1:0-10977 GCA_014338405.1 Paragonimus skrjabini miyazakii | reverse complement strand
TTACTTCCGATCAAATCAGACTCAACATAGTTACATTGGGACATTTTAGTGGATACCTTCGAATTGGAGAAAAAGGCTGACGTGCCGCTTTCAATCGTCGGCGAGACAACACCAGGCTCTTTTTCTTCTAGACGGTCCAAACGAACAAGGAAGCCCGTGAACCCCCTACAAGTGAATCCAAGATGTCAGTCCTATGACACATGCAGAAAAAGGAGAGGTGTTAGGAGGCAAATTCACCAAAACGGTCTGGTCAGGACATTGGTGACGGCTGATGAAATCAGTCATCATTGCAAACCAGTCAGGCCTCCGGTGACGGCTGACGAAATCAGACATCAACAAAGCACTGAGGGGCACGTCAGACCAACTAGCAGGAGACGTGAAAGCGGGCGTGGGTGTCGCGACAGGAGTATACGTGCAAGTGAGCGTGGGCGTCGCGACAGAAGGATACGTGCAAGTGAGCGTGGGCGTCACGCCAGCCCGAGAAACGAACGCCTATGGAATTGGCCTTACTTGGCTACTTGGTAACGAAGTGGCCTAAATAAGCAGACAGTGATTCAACAAGTAAATGGCCATATTTGGCTACTATTTCATGATATAAATTGACTGACATTTTATTCATTTGGTCGAACTGGTAGTCGGCAATACAGCGCGTTTTTCCGCAATCGTGTTCTTTTCTCCGCGCAAGTAGACTGGGTGAAGCCGCATAACAGGTACTCAGGTCAAGCAGTCAAGTTGTATTAGAACGTTGGCAAGGGAAAAGGCACGTTATATCAAAACCGCACACAGGTGCCCATTTCGCCTTTGCTGGTGCAATTCCATCTTCTCTTTTATCCGTAAATGTAGATCTTGCTTCATCGCGGGTTTTTGTTGTTGTTGAAAGTAAGTGCTCACTCACGGTTATTCGCACGATCAATCTCATTAAGTAAATATCTTATGTATCCATGCAATGCGTGTGCCATGTGACATCTTTTACACTCTTTATTTCTTCGCAGGAATATTTGCCTTGTCTGGATTTTTAACGGAGTCAAAATGCCTCAAATTACTGGACATTCGTGGTAATCATATCGACTTGGCTTCATTGATGGCTCTGTCGAAGACAGTGGCTCTAAATCGTGTACTGACCAGTTTATTCTCCGACGCTCGTAGTCTGGCCGCCTCAGACAATCCGCTTACCGCGGTAAGTTTTCGAGACTCAATTAAAAGCGTCACTTTCCGCCTGTTGATCACACATTGTTATCGATTGACTGATTGTCATTACTAAGCACGCTATCAGGTGTGTCCGAACGTGAGGAACGCTATGTTGTGATGTGGTATGTGGGGTTACACTACTTCACTTTTGATAGAAAACGAGAAACGATAGCCGAACAGGACCGTACATTAATTTATTCTCTGATGAGCTACCGAACATTTGAATTGTTACTCATCCTAAATAAAAACGCTTTTCGGGATGAGACACGTGCTTCTTTGACAGAAGTAAGAAGGGCATTTTAATTTCATGTAACCCAATCGACTTGAGTATGGCGCAGTGAGTGTGACAGTTTATACGTTGTTTAAACGGTGAGACTAAACATGCGTTCATGATTACTGCTAAGGTCTATTCAATACTGTTCTTGTTATCCTAAAGTTTTGTAGACCTTGAGAAAGAAGTTCACTATGGAGTGATCTGTGTCCACCGTTTGTACTAACAATTACGCACCTATCAGTGATCACACATCGAGGTGACCAACACCATCATGACCTTGAACAACAGCAACAACAGTAGTAGTATTAGTAATCATAAAGTGATTCACATTTAAAACTGAGATGATAACCTACTGGACATTGCAACATCTGACAGTGCGCACATGTGTTGTAAACCCTCCTAAACGATACGCTGGTTCGGTCTCGGTATACTGGCGCGCTGGATAAAATCGGATTCTCGTCCCGGTAATAATTCACACGAAAATCTCGGTCCCGAGTAGTACCGCGACTGTTCCCGTATTCGCTCCCAAGGCAAGCCAAAAGATGCGCTCAAAATAAGAAGCTTTGTTCCGCTCCAAAACGGGGTGCGGCTAGGGCGACAAGTACAAGGTATTTATAGAGCACGTCATGACTACACATCCCCACCACATCATGAGAAAGTGTTAGGATCGCACATGTGTATAGCGGTATAAAAGTCTCAACCGATTTGAACAGTTCCGTTAATTCGGACTGAGTCAAGTGTTTTTTTTCTTCTCTCTGACGACGGAGGCGCCCTGGGACGGTCACAAAGTGGGCGCCCTAACAACATGCAGCTACATACTTGGACTCGGATACTGTCAATCTGCCCAAGTCCTGAAAGCAGGTTAACATTATAATCGATGTGCTTAACACCGTTCACTATGGCAATATAGCGACGAAAATTTTCACTTTCATTCTTTTGAATTGTCATCGTTTTCCCAGTGAGAATATATATTTTTTTGCGAGGCCATATTGCTTGTTATAGAGTTTCCAATACAATTGGGAACACTGCTCACATTTGCTAGATGTCTCCACGGAACATGGCCGGGTGACCATTTGATTGGTCTTGGTTTGGCGTGGGTTCCACTAGCTCGGATCAGCAAGCAGGTACCCGCATACACGGCTAGTGGCATCCGAATCGAACTAGTCTGTCACAGTAAGTGAAGTCAAACGACGCTCGCACATAACATTCACTACAAGTGACTTGCGTTCCATCACTTGTTGTTACACTCACACATCACGTATCCGATGTAGACTGAAAGGAATGGGATCAGGAGACGTGTGAGTGGGGCTTTTGTGGTCCAGCCGGCCAGTGTTGAGCAGCCAGATGGTAGGTTAGTGCGAAAGTGGAACCCATATCTCTGGAGAAACTGCTGTGACAAGATGTAGGCTGGGAAGAAAACTATTGAAAATGTAATGCAAGAAGTGGTCTAGTATACGGGTACATGTTATTGCACTCTAAGTAGGATAATGAAGAAAAGCACAAATTTGAAGTTAGATCGAAAAACCAAAAGAAACATTCATCGTAGAATGTGCTAACGAAGCTGAAGAAAAGAAACGGAGAATAGCATCGCTACTGTTAAAGGGGTACAGCGTTGAGCTACAAAACGGGTTACAACACTATGTTCTGTATCCTACGGGAATAAATAACGCAAGCGAAGCAATTCTCAGTGCGCTGCCAGTATGTCAGAGGAGACTTGGTTCTGGTATATAGAATTCTCAATCAACCCCAACATCTGTCAAGAAAAATACTTTAGCGTGGCGAAAATTATCATCTCAGTTGTGTAAAGGGATTGGATTGGACGAACTTATCGATACGAAGTCAACTAATGATTCGCGGGAGGCTACTGTCAATCGGTGTTGATAACTCGAGCAAACTGGCATGTCAGTACAGTGACCAATCAGGATAATATCCTGGCATAGCATGGGATTTTGTTATACCGAGCATCGGAGTAAAACCAGTTTTTTAAGTATGTCACACGTTAAAGCAAACTTGCTGCAGGCAGAGCCGAGCTGACCAATGAAAAGACCGAAGCCTCGGCACCAATGGTAATTTTACTGATGCATCTTGTCGATGAAAATAAAAAATAAAGATAGAAGTTCAATAAAACATTAGATCCGCTTTTGCTTTCGTTTCGGAAGGTAACAAGTTTACAACATGGTGTCAGATGTCAGGACGAAAACTGCACTTGGCAAGATGAACACGGCGATAAACTCGTTGATGATTGCTCTACCTGAACCGCTAGATGTGGACAACACGAGCAAGCCTGCAGACGACTGATGTTTATGGCGAGAGATGTATATTGACTTCCGCTTGTTGGTCAGTCTATCGGAGGCCACTAAAGAATACCAGTAGGCTACGTTTTGACACGTAGTCAGAGAAGGAGGAAGGTAAATTCTTGGAAACCTGACTTTCGAGGACGGGAAAGAAAGAAGCAAACCGAACGTGATCATTTGCTGAATAGAGGAATATTGTTTGGGATAGACAAATGAAGCGTTTGAACGCTCCCAGTTTTTTTGAGAAGGATCGGCAAGTTAGAGAAACAAAAAGTCAGTTTGTAACCGTCTTGAAGCAACCTGAAATATCCTGTAATTTCTGCAAGTGCTTAGGGGAAAGTCTTATACAAGACAAAATGGTCGTCGATATTCAGTAATTGCTGACCCTTCCGCAATAGCGGAAAGGCAACTGAATAAAAAATGAAGTCCTTAAATGAGGGGCACGGCCTGGCGTTAAACGCTTTGGGCAGAGGCAGAGAACGTGTTTTGCTGGTCTTGTGCCATTTTTATGAGGGCAGACAGAGAGAAAAGTGTCCGTCTCACAAAAGGACGTGCGCGAAGTGCCGGAAACTATCATTTCGTCAGACAGTGCACGTCGCCTACGTTCAGTCTGATCGACCAAACTGACAGTGGGGTGATAAACCGGCCCAACCAATCAAGGATACAGAAAGGGATCTGTGGAATTGCTCATAGTAGATAGAAAGAGACGATGTCAACAAGATCCCGGCGCATCGGTTAATGTCATATCATCAGGTTCCATCAACTAGACCAGCATACACGAATCGAATACACAGTTGAAAGTGTGGAATGGTGCCGTAACAAACGTCAAGGAAGTTGCAACATTGCATGTTACGATTCCAACGAATGGACGGATTTTTTTGTGGTTGATAGTGATTCTACGCCGATTTTGTATGTTGATACTTTTAAGTTGACGGGTTTCATCACCATTAACCACAATGAATTCAGGCGTAAATTAGCCGGTTCAGATGGTTTTGATCAGTATTCATGTTTTTGACTCGACTGTCCGTCACATGCCAGGCCCGTTAATTTTTCTGAGGTTAGCGATGCCGTTCCTGTTGTGTTATCAGTCCGAGGGATTCTGTTGGTCATACGTGACATGTGTAAGTCGGAATTAGTTCGAATTCGCCTGGAGCTTCGGAAGCAACTACAAGAGGAACGCCAGGTGGACACAACGAACTGCTGTTACCGGGACCTTTCACAATTTTCCGCATCTCATTCGAGCAACTGGCAACAGGAAGCTCGGTGTGAGCGAGGTGATATGTACAGCTAATGGTAAGCCTGTTCATAAACTGCAGCGACGCTTAGAACGCTGGGCTGGGCACTCCCAACAACAGTTCATCTGCCCACCCGCGCCATTGACCACGCCTTGGGGTTTTTGCCTATGTACATTGGTTTGTTGATGTTTCTCCGCCCTCAGAAACATAAGTCTTTTTCGAGGTTAGGTTTTTGAAACAGCACATGGCACCCAATCTAGAACTCCGTCCTGTCCATTTGGTAGATGGAAGTCCAGTCTTAGTTAAGGAGCTGACGGTTCTGCTCCAAAAACTGTGGATTAGTGGAGATGTTCCAAATGACAGGTTTGGCTAACATCGTCCTTATTTCCAAAAAGGGACTCACACACTTCGTGTGCAAATCACATAGGGATTAATCTGATTCCTATTGTGTCAAAGTAGCTGGCAGCCACTGTACTTCGTAAACTAAGCGAAACGTGCCATGAGGAGCCATGCAGGTTTTACCCTGGCCGTAACTGCACCGATCATATCTTCATGCCTTCATATAGAAAGCTAATAACTGTTGTCCGTTTGGACATCAGAGGGGCCTTCTATTGGGTTGACAGAGTTGCACTCATGGACTTTTTATCGAGGAAGGGTTTGCCTGGGAAATATGTGAACATCCTGAAAGCAATTTACTGTCATACCTCGGGTGGAGTATGGGCTTATAGCATCGTTCTGCCGACCTTTAGCATCTAAGTTGGGATGCGACTGGGTTGTCCGACATCCCCCTTTCTATTCAGCTTTGCACACAGCTGTACTGTATATCGGAATATTGACACGAAAGAAACTAGGGAAACGATGCTGATACGTCAAGTACCTCAAAGAGTAGCAACTGTTGTCTGCTGACATCTTTGTATTTAACAGTAAACAATGTTTGGTCGTAAAACACCATTTCATGGATTTTTATGAGTCGGAATGGCTGAACTCTACTACTTTCAACATTTGCGTTAGTAAACTCCGATCCCAAATTGAGCACTATGGCATATCTGGGATCTTCTCAGACAACCGAGCACAATTCTTCGACGCGGATGAATGGAGATTTGGGCATTGTACAAGCAGTCCCTACTACAATCATTCGAGTAGCAAGACCGAAGCGGCGGCCAAAATGACTAAGCGACTGGCACATTTGTCTGGAAATGATCCATAGTTAATGTTACTGGAGAAACTGAACACTTCCAGTGAAACTGTTCCACAGTTCAGCTCAGAGAATGTTGGCAAAAGAACACATATGCATCTACCGATAATAGGAGAACTTCTATAATCTAAATCACTGAACGAAACCTAAGTGCATGGCAACGAATGATAAACCAAAAGCGATATCACGACAGAGGAGTCTGCGACCCATCGGCTCTGTAGATGGGCGGCAAGGTATGGGTACATTGCGTTCCAGAAAACCCACGGACAGATGGAGTGGTGGTGAGGTACTGTTGCTATCGGTTATACGAAGTGAAAACCGGAGGAAAACTGGAGAAGAGAATCGAGTGCACGTACTGCAAGATCTGCTTTTGCTTTCGTTTCCGAAGGTATCAAGTTTCCAACAAGAGGTAATTAGCTAAAGCTAAAGGGTCAAGTGATCCGTTTGACTTGCGGCGAGCACTCTTATCTTCCGAGTGTGCCCAATCTGGAGCGACCAACCAGGAAATGTCGCCATCGATAGTTGAATTCAAGCACAGATTTAGTGCACATATTTGGGACACCAAACCTAGTCTTCAGATAATTTAATCATGGGGATCATTACAGTGGAATGAAGCTATTGTTGACCTCTCAGTGTTGATGCCAGCCACCTGATGTCCGCTTTTTGTTGTGGTTCGACCGTTTTTTGCTTGATAGAAAGTGAATGGATATTTAATCCGCTAGCTATCTTCGAATTTCCTCTTTCGTCATTTTTCTGTTAGTGACCCTCCGAACTTGAAACAATCTTTCAACCTGCATTTTATGTTTAAATTTATACAACACAAATTCAGATTTACATAAGCATTTTCAGCTTCTTTTTCTCTGTAAGTTTCCCGTAGATTCTGTGAATCCTATAAGGCTACTATGACCCAAGTTTCTGAAAAGACGAGCGAGTTAATTCGGCGACGACGATCGTTGGTAGATACGAACAAAGAATAGGTATGTCTAACACAATCTGCTTAAGCCTAACGTACTCATCCTCTCTTAGTTGACGGTGTACTGTGCATACGTTGATGATGTAACGATCTGAGACAGTCGGTGCATTTGCAGCCACATTCACCACAACGCCATGTCACCACGACCTATGGCACCTACAGTTCTTCCACATACCACGCGCATGAATTTACTACCGCCCAGCTATTGGTCACTGGACCTTCGGATGCCCATCCGGACCATACTTCTCCAGACAGTTCGGTTCAAGGCTAAGTCCTTCCAAGCTCAAGATCTGATATTACGAGGCGGAATACTTATTAAAATAACATCCTGATGTCTCAGCTTCTGACTGACAGGGTTTTACTTCTATATTTCTAGTTACCTGTACAACAGCTTTTTCGCATTCCGTTCGTCGTTCATCCTACGAACATGTCTTAGCCAACGAAGCTGATTGTACATCAGCATGTTTCCAATCCCGTCTGTGTTCGCTCCGGTAAGTACCTCGGCGTTCGGAACTGTGTCTGAAAACCAAGCGCCTAAGGTGTCTGTTAGACATTACAGATGGATGCAATTCAGATAACGCACATCCCGCTTATAGAATGTTTGCTTTCCACTACCTCACAACAGCATAGACAGCACTATTGAGCGGTAGACACAGAGCTTAGTGGTCATCTTCAGACTGTGGTTCTTCCAGACACGTCTTTCAAAACGTCAGAAAGCGGCGCTAGCGTTATCCACCCGATCTCGCAACTCATGGGCTACAGAGAGCTCTGTCAACAGATTGTTCCCTAAGCAGCAGACATCTATACAACTGTTAGGGCGCCCTACCATGTGACCGTCCCAAGGGCGCCTCCGTCGTGAGAGCGAAGGAAAAAAATCACTCGACTCAGTCCGAACTAGCAGAACTGTTCAAAATCGGTTGAGACTTTTTTATACCGCAATACACATGTGTGGTCCTAACTGTTTCTCATGCTGGGGTGGGGATGTGTGTTCATGACGTGCCCTATAAATAACTTGTACTTGTCGCCCTACCCCGCACACGTTTTGTAGCGGAACAAGGCTTCTTATTTTGGACGCGTCTTTTGGCTTGCCCTGGGAGTGATTACGGGACAGTCGCTGTACTATTCGGGACCGAGATTTTCGTGTGAATTACTACCGGGACGAGAATCCGATTTTATCGAGCGTACCACTAACCGAGATCGAACCACTGTACCGTTTAGGAGGGTTTACAACAACAACTATCCGCAGTATCTGCATTGTTGCGCATTTCAGGTGCAGGTCAAGCACCTTCGTCTGGAGAAAGTTGAATAAAAGAAAATATTTTACCGGTGTTAACAGCCAAATCCAATTCGAATGTTGCAGTCGCGAAAGCCGTGGTCAACCGTTGAGGTACACATCCGGTTTGAGGAGCGAAAACGTAGAATATTTTGTAAGCGGTCATCACTGCAATATTCAATTTTAAAACTGTCCTCAACGTTCTGAAACACAATTGTTGGCATTGCGGTCAAATATAAACTGAATATTATTGGGCCTAGGGCCCAGCTCTGCTTCACGTCTGTGATAGTGTCAAAACCATCAGTACTCGGTCCATATGACTGCATCTTCGTCTTCATACTCGCATGTGAAATTCCAATTAAACTTACGAACTTAACTGGACATCCAAACTTATCAAGTAACGCCCACAATGCTTCACGGCTCACGGAATCGAATGACTTGGCGAAATACGCGAACAGGTCATACATCAGCTGGTTGAGCTCACGATACTTATGAATCTATCGAGCAATGAATAATATGGCTATCATACTGTGATTCGACCGAAATCCATACTCTTCTACAAAAACATTGACCTATAAAACGTCCGTCTTCACTTAGTTTAGCATAATTCGTGATAGCACTTTTCCGGCATAGCTCAACAGACTAATGCTCCGATAGGTGTCGGTGTATTACTTGCTACCCTTAGCTTTAAAGAAGAGTACAACCAAATCATCCTTGAATTCGTGGAGAACTACTAGATGGAGAGCATTTTCCAAAACTGTCGCCATTTTTCTAAAGTTCCCCTGACAATCCACCTTCATTTGCTGGCCTTCTGTCTCGCGGTTATGCAATAGTTCTCTTTGCCTATGTTAAATCTGAGGTATGAGTAAATGAAGCTTTGATATATTATTGTGGGATACTATTCACGTTTACCCAATCGTTGGTAGTCGGCCGGTTAAGTAGGCTACCAAAGTGCTTGTACCAGACTTTCATGATGTCCTCTGGTTGGGTGCACGAAGAGCCAGTATCTATGTCAATCAGTGCTTTGGTAGATTGGATAGATGGACTGAAAATCGCCTTAAACGAATTTTAGAAATGCTTATGCTCATCTTGCTTCCTCCACCAGTCGGCCTTGATTTCACGAAGCTGTTCGGCGAGTTGTTGTTGAATAATTAGGAATGCGACTTTTTTGTCTTCAGTGTCCAGGTTCAAGGTGGAAATAACAAACGCTTCATTCTCCTCTCTTATCAAGTTAGACGTAGCTGCATTGTTGTCGCCCAACTACTCCGGCCGTTTCTGGCTCTGAAAACCGATCGTCTCGATGGCAGCTTTCGTGATCTGTTCTTTGCAGTGTTGCCACATACCATCTGGGGGTAGTGTATACAGGAGCGTCTTCCAGACGAACGTCAACTGCATGTCGAATTACCATCCTAGTCTTTGATTTATTCAGTCGTTCATTATCCAGTTTCTTCCGCTGCCCAAATGATCTACAATAAACATGCTTGCAAACATGAGTAAACACCTCGGTCCTGACTAGCTTATGATCTTGTCTACATCTTCTCCCGCGCGCCACTTGCGTGATACGCACTTCATGAATGTCGCGTTGTCACACGATCACAGTCAAACCAGTAGTGGTGACCGCTTTGTAGATTAGTCCAGGTTGTAATGTTGCTCAGCTCCAGCTGGAATCAGATGTATGTGATAGCATACTTGTGAGCAGCGTACAGATAGGGCATACTATAACCGTTCTCGTTGACTGAATCAATTCCATTGCGTCCAAGTACTTTCAGCCAGGCTGTTAATTCGCGTCCAACTCGCGCGTTGAATTCACTCTGAACAAACAGTCGGTTACTTATCGATGTCGACCGGATTGTGACGGACGGCCGATCGTCGGACTAATGTTTTGTATCCTAGGTGTGACACAGTTGGACTATAAACACTAAGAAACGTAGCAGACTTACCTCGGTTGAGCCGAAGGCGCATGAACATGATTCGGGGTCTAATGTGGTGCGGTTCGCCTGTCATCAAACCGTTGATGTAGTCGACTTTGAAACGGACACTGTGCTCCTGAACACCATCCGGCAGGTAACTTATCCGGTAGGAAATATACTCTGCACTTGCTTCTCGGAGCTTAGCTTAATTTGCAAGTTTAGTTTCACTGAAGGCTTTGACATCGATACCGTAGCAGCTCAGTTCCGTGGCGTACGGTACGACATTCCGGTCGTCTGGTGCTGCATCGGTCCAGCAGCGTGCACACATTTCACGTCCCGACGGCTGTCTTGTTTCCACATACATTTGTAAGATTGCCAGTAGTTCGAGATAGAAAAAAGCCTGGTCTGGCTCTTCCTGTTTGGCTTATCTGACCTGGTTAGGCATGGAAGAACCGAAGTCCTAGTCACCTTGGCTCTCCCAATAAAAGTAGTACACAAGGCTGATCATCACGCCTGGGTAGTAAGAAGGTTTGGGGCCTGCATATGGTTGGCGGCATCCGAAACGGATTAGCCTGTCACAGTGACCGAAGCCAAAGGACGCCTGCGCTATAAACCATCACCGCAAGTGGCTTGCG
>JTDE01022066.1:11828-61539 GCA_014338405.1 Paragonimus skrjabini miyazakii | reverse complement strand
TATGGGGAGGATTTGAGGGAGGGGAGACAATGCATGATGTGAATTGTGGTTATAATTAGTTTCTATAAGGTAGACGAGGGAGTATTTCTCCCACAGTCTTCTGTGGAGAGTTGCTGTATGCCGGCCAAGTTAGTCGTCAGTACTAGCTACCATTATTCATAGTCTGAGTGATTACCAAGGTGAACTGGTTATTACGAAATTGACATACATATATAAAATGTGGAAACGTATATGTGAGATATAATCCTTTTTTTTCTTTTTCTTTCTGTTTTAAGTACAACTCTATATAAGTGACGCACGTGAGTGGAATGATGTGGTTTCGTGAGTGCGTAATGAATCAAATGCGAGATGTGGTGTGAGTAAACGGTAGATACGTAGTAAACAGTTTCAGGCAAGTTGTTTCAAATAGGACCCTGATAGTAAAGACGGGAACCTGCATTTATCCTGTTGACAGCTAAACGTTATCTGGACCACATTTGAAAAGGTCATCAGAAAATACACAAAGCTTGAAGATTGACATTATATTTGATGATGTAAGGAAATTGTCCGGACCTATTTCAAATGCGGAGTGCTGTTACTGGTTCTGACTTCATTCGGAAGTCTATTCCAAATATAAGAATATTTTACAATAAGGAAGTTGGCTCGTATCATTTCGCGAGCTAACAGAGTTGGCAAAGTGGAACCCTTATTTCGTAGACCATAAGAGGAGCTGTGTTTAAAACGAACGGCGAACGCTGTGGTGATGGCGTCCGAGTGTAACAGCTTACAGAGAAGTGTAAGATTCAACTTTAGCCTTCGTAACCAAAGTGGATCAATACCAAGTGTTTGACAACGTTCACTATATGTGAGTGAGGATGAATATCCTAATAAGCTTTTGGTAAATGATCGTTGAAAATTTTCTGGAACCATCCTATCGGATTTGCGTAGGTGGCAATAAGTGAAGGTGCAATACTCAAGTGGAGGTCGGGCACACATTTTGTAGACAGCCAGCCTCGCATCCGGTAGACCGAATGTCTTTTTGATACAGCCTATTGTTCTTTTAGTTTTCGCTACCTGAAAGCGCACTTGTTCAGAGAAATTGAAGGAGTTTGAATACCATATTCCTAGATCTCGAATGGATGTGACGGTGTCAATATGATGACCGTCTAGTGAGACAGACCCATTGGGTATTTGGCAACAATAAGTGATAATGTTCGACCTGTTTGCTGAGACCGTCATGAGCCATGTTTTGCACCACGACTCCAAAGATGCTTGGTCGTGTCGTATATTTTGTAGACACGAGGCAAGGTTGCTGGGCTGGCGGAATGTGCAAACGATTTTGATATCGTCAGCAAACAGAAAGGGTTTGCTATGTTTAATAACATCGCATATGTCATTTATATACATGAGGAGGGTCAGTGGTCCCAGAACGCTTCCTTGAATCACCCCACTAGTCACCGGTTTTGGCGTCGAGCGGTGCTCTCCCATTTGGACAGTTGGGGTTCGGCCTTCAAAATCTGAAGAAATCCAGCTGTACAAGGGGTCTTGCATGCCAAGGGATGTTATTTTGATTAACAGGCGCTTGTGGAGCACACGATCAAAAACCTTTTGTATTTCAAGAAGTATGATAATGACCGCATTCACTGCATCGGCAGGTACCGATATATGGTTTAAAAATTTCAATTGACATGTCATGCAAGAGCGCTTACTGAGGAAACCGTGCTGCGAAAGGTCTTTAGGGTTTTGTGACCTTAGGAATTCAACGATGGGCGCTTTTATCATTCCTTCAAACATTCTTGAGCAGATTGGTGTGTGGTTTATTGGACGATGGTTACTCATTTTCTGTCTTGGACCACTTTTGTAGCGGGGCATTATGATTGACTTTTTCCACTGGGGAGGGTACGTGCTGGATGGAAGTGATAGCGTGAACGAATTCAGTATGAGAATGGGTACATCCTCACCTCCTTGCTTGATAACGACTGGTGGGATACCATCAGGTCCAGGGTGGATTGTTGGTTCAACGGCAGCCAACTGTAAGCGGATACTTCTAACATGAATCGAAATATTGCACAGAACAGTCAGCTATAGCTGTCTTAGTGGGCATTATATTAATATATTCTTGTTTTTAACAAATAATGATCGGAACTTTTGAAGCAATTAATAGTAACAGAACCTAGCGAATAGTGAGCTAATTTCAGCGGGCAATTGGTATAAATTAAAACTACACTTGCACGCAATAATAACTGGCCTTTTTCGAAACCCGCGCCACAAAATGCTACCATTACTTCTTCTAGCCCCGAAACTTTGGCGTAATTCGAAAGCAGTAGCAGTAGAGAAAATCAAGATAGTAATATCACTGATAAAGCCATGGAAGGTAAGCTGCTGCTGCTGCTACTACTACTATTCCAAAATGGGCTACTGAAGTTTTCGAGGTAACAGGGATTACGGTTGGTAGGCACATGGCTACCAATTAAAGATGTATGACTTCAGTCACCTAAGATGGTGCGGCTTGTGCATCATATTTGTGAATTTTGTCAATGATTACCGCGTGGTTCATCCAGTCAAACGCATTAGCAAGATCAAGGAGTCGGTCATTAACACTTACTCTGATTGGCGATGTCAACTCATTAGAGAGTACTTATCAGTTAATAATCCTGTAGAAACAGCCTTGACCGGTGCCACGCATCACAGAGTGAAGAAAGTACACGAACAAAAACACGAAAATGAGTCGCACATTGCTCCGCTAATACTTCCGACAAGCAGAACATCATAAAAGTTGGTCGCTAAGTCCCAGGATTAATTCACTCAGTGTACTGTTAATCGAGTACTAAACTGTTGGACACCATACCATTCTATACTATGGACAAGCAGGCTCAGAAAGCCGTTCAGCCGCTTCAGTCACTGCTTTCAGCGGGTGCCTTCAGGACCAAAACCGTCGCCAAGAGACCAAAGTCTTTCCAGACTGGTTTCAAACGGTTTTCATAGTTTCATTGCGTCCATGCAGTCGGAAATTCGAATGGGAGAAGCTGGATAGTTCATTGAAAAAGTGCTTCCGCATCAAAAGTCGTACTTCCGATCAAACCCTACGGCTGTAGTACTCCAGTCTTTCACTTTCAAGGTGATGCATACCAAGATGGACCCTTGGGTTAAGCGAAAAGTCGTGCATTTGACCGCGTCTAATGGCATGAACAGTCCTATCAAATAAACGTGGTGTGTCCGTTTATGATTGTCTATGCGAGCAGTCCAATATTCACCATTTCGAGACCATCGGCAGGAATAACCCCGGATGTTTGAACATGAAGCTGACAGGATGACTTGTTGTACGTTCAAACCGATGTAGACACCTCAGCAAATGTGAAGCATTGTTCAACGACCTAAAAGAGTGTGAACCAAGTTGAATAGTTCAAACTT
This sequence comes from Paragonimus skrjabini miyazakii, assembly GCA_014338405.1. Taxonomy (NCBI): domain Eukaryota; kingdom Metazoa; phylum Platyhelminthes; class Trematoda; order Plagiorchiida; family Troglotrematidae; genus Paragonimus; species Paragonimus skrjabini miyazakii. The sequence goes on along the minus strand of JTDE01022066.1, from coordinate 58,149 downwards.
GCATCCTAGCCAGAACCACTAAGCAGGAACGGATTGTAACTAGGTTCAGTATGAGAACGTTCATGCGGTTACAACTGGGTAGGCAGATTGGGGGCGGGGTAATAAATTAATGAGAACGTAGTCACTATGTGATAACTCATCCCGACGTGTACGGTGAGTTGGAGGTTACCAACTATTAGATTCTCGCTGGTAAGAACATAGTTGAGAAGCAATTAAATGTAACAATTTGTCGCTAGCACATGAAATCTTACGCACGTTTGGTTAAGTTCAACGACTAGGTTAAGCGTGAAACCTTGCCGCCATGGAATTTCCGAAATCCACGTCCCAGAAGGCAAGGAAACTTATGCCTGAGGACTGAAGGTTCTCCGTAGAGATGCATGGGAGAAGCTTACGTCGGTGATAATTTCCTAAACGAGTTCATCTCTTGTATGATCAACAAGCCTTAGTACGTACAGAACTCTGACTGACCAAAGTCGTTAGTATTCAAGCGAACCACCCACGAAGGTATTTCAAGACTCACAGTCATTTTCAGAGTATCACTACAGCAAACTTGAAGCGGAGCGTCCAAATACAGGACTGCTTTATTTTGACTGGTTTCGGGTTTATAAATACGAAAAAGTAGAACATCAACGGTCTCACGTTAGGAGCACAGAAAAGAAGTGTTATGCTAAAACTCAGTTGTTGCAACCGGTTGGAACTTCATAGACGAGCAGAAACCACGAGATTTCATATGTTCATTGAACTGTCTGGGTTCGCTGGGATAAATGTACTTAAAGCAACTGAATGTAAAAGGGAGCATGATGGCTTGACAAAATAAATTAAGCTAACGTGATCGGTGGAATAGTCGCTGACCCCGTTGGAATCAACTGCCGTCAGTTACTTGTACTGCCAAACACACTGAAGTTATTAAAGGACAACCTACGCACGTACAACTATCTGTCTTCAAATTCTGGATTCCACCTAAGAACGAACAGGATGAAATGAAACACTGCGAAGGATGAGACAACGCCTGCAAAGATACCGCCTGAGAATATGTGGTGCCACTGCTTGGTAGTTAACAGTTACGCTCAATATCCTTCCATTACGTTCCTCAGATATGAGATATGAAGCGAGTATGCGTTGAGTGCGTTGAAACGGCTTGAGGGTAGAAGCGAGGGTTTTAACTGGCTCTTCTCATGTTCAGAGTCGTTTATATTAAACCTTGAAGTCACCGTGCACAGGATGTTTCGCGATCGATAAAAAATTCCTAGGTTTCTTTGCCATCGTCTGACGCAGCTTGGAGCATGTCTTAAGTAACCAAGTCTGGTGAATTCTTTGGAACTTGTATAAGAATGGAAGTGCTTTCTCAACATCAACACAGTATGCGATGGGTTCTACCGATGGAAATGCATAGACATGAGAAATATTCTCCAAAGTGCAGTGGGAGGTTTATAGAGCTGTTCGACCCCTATTTTGGTCCGTAGGTCCCGACGCAGCCCATGATCGTGTTCACTACGTAGCTCCAGGCATTTACTTGTGAGTTTTGAGTGATGCTCCATTATCGCGGGACCTTCCAAACAGCTGAATTCGCCATGGTTAGTGAACACTGGATTTTTTGACTACTCCGTACGGAATGCAACGGCTGCGTATGACTTTTCATCAGTTAATTGGACAAAGCCGATAGTAATGATAGGCTTCAGTACCAAGTGGTCAGTAGCAGTCGATTTGAAAAGCCGATACTGCACATCAGGCTATTATGCAATGTCAAATCCAACGGTAGTTGAGTCAACAATGGGGGAATGGGAGGCATCCACGTCCATTTTGCCGGACTTAAAGATAGCGGTTACACTGTAGTTAAAACTCAAACCGAAATAATCTTGAATCCGTATCCTTCAGGAACACCCAGACATAATATTAATCTGGACATATGGGCAGAAACACGGCATATATAAGAAGAAGGACGATTTCAAGCACTTGGCACGGTTTGGCCGCTTCATTATGATCGAACAAAAAGGTCACATGAACGGACAGGAAGAAATACACTGTGTTGAATTCTCACAGGAGCCACTCACCGTGTTATTTAATCTACCCTTATAGAAGGATATCATCCCAGTTGACTGGAAGAAAGCAGGGGTTATACCCATCCATAAGGGGGATAAGAAGCATGAAGTGGGCAAGTATCGACCAGTAAGTCTCACATCAGTTGTCCTGAAAATGTTGGAAAGAATTATTAAAGATAGTTTTGTAAGAGACTTTACCGAAAGTAGGATTCTCTCTGCAGACCAACATGGATTTATAAGGCATAGGTCTTGTCTCACCAACCTGATTTGCTTCCTCGATGAGATCACATAGAGGCTGGATAGGGGAGAGGAAGTTGAGGTCTGCTACTTGAACTTCAAAAAGACATTTGATTCTGTGAACCACTGGTTGCTGGTCCTCAAATTGAAGACAATCGGTCTTCCTTCAAGACCGGTAGGATGGATACAGGACTTTTCGGGGAATCGCACCTTCCATGTAGAGGTGGCAGGGAAAAGGTTTACAAAAGGTACAGTAGTTAGTGGGGCACCTCAGGGATCAGTGCTTGGACCACTACTATTTTTGATGTTCATCAACGATCTCACCGAAAACATGAAATTTCCCTGCTACATACTTGCTGATGATGTGAAGGTTGTGGGAAATTCTGACAACACAAGCACGCAGGAGGACTTGAATACTGTTCAGAAGTGGTCAAGTGAATGGCACCTACTCTTGAATGTAGACAAGTCTAATCAGCTGCTTGCTAGGGAACGGTCAGGGCCAGTCAGATATTTTGGCAAGGAAGGGGAGAAGAAAGAACTGAGGAGGGTAGAAACAACGAAGGGCCTGAGAGTGCTCATAGAGGGGATTTTCAAAGTTTCCAAACAGTGTATAGAGGCGGCGCGAAAAGGTACTAGAGCACTGTATATGCTGAGGAGAACATTCGCGTCAAGGAGCCCGGAGGTGTTGTGGCCGCTTTAGAAAGTTTATGTTAGGCCACATTTGGAATACTGTGTGCAGGCTTGGAGCACGCATATGGTAAAGGACGTGAAGATACTTGAGAAGGTTCAGAGAAGTTTCACAAAGTTGCTCGAGGGAATGCGACATAACTCATATGAAGACAGACTAGGAAACTTGGTCTGTTTTCTCTTGCGTGAAGAAGGGTTAGAGGAGACTTGATAGAAACGTTCAAGATTCTTAAGGGAACAACCGAAGTTGAGGCGAAATTTCGGTTCAGCCTGCATACAAACTCACACCTCCGAGGTCACAGTTTCAATTTGGAGAAGAAGAGAATTGCCACATTGATTAGGGCTAACTTCTTCGTATGTCGAGTCACCAACTGTTGGAACTTGCTTCCATTGAGTGTAGTGTTTGCTGATAGTGTGACAGAGTTCTAAAGAAAGCGAGATGAGTGATGACCTTTTTTTTCCCAGACCTGTTGTGAGGGTTCAGTTTGGATGAGTTTCCAAATAAGTTTCCCTGTCGTAGATTTAAGCGAGTCAATTTTTCATATCTATTTGCTATTAATGTTATTTCTTTTAAATCTTATTCATTGCTTTTCTATTTACACAGTTATTCTTAGCATCTGAAAGTATAGGTTATAAGAATCAAACCCTTATTGGTCTTACACTTAACCTTTGTTTCATGTCATTTCAATGGGAGGATAAACTTGTGTGTATCGGTGAACTTGTTGTGTTCTGGTGACACTGATAGCTTAAACACCTCAGCTTAGATCTGGTAGCCCTCATACTAGCTCATATAAATGAATAATTTCTTCTCATTAACGTCGCAGCACTGAGCGCCCTCAGAAGCCCACTGGTACAAGAAACTGGACAATTTCTGGTTGAAGCCTTTCCGTCCTGGAAACTGAACTAACGAAGTGTGAGTGTCAGTTAAAACGCAAAGACCACAATATGAGTTCAATATTTAGATTTCCCTGATGAGTACATACTAAGGTCCACATGTTCAAAGTGCAGATCATCTGCTGGTCATAAATGTTTTTTCCTTTTACAAATCTATTGAACGAATTGAGCATGTGTTTTGAAGGACATTACTATAGCAATGGCCTCATTACGACGACTTACGCTGGCACGGTTTTGAACAATATTCACTCGACACATGTTTACTCTAATATCCTTGAAAACAGTTATCTAGAAACAATTTAGTTGGTAAACTGACTTTCATCAGGAATGTGTGCGTATTTGCATATGCTTGGTGATAAATATTTATCACCATTCATATGCATATACGTATGCATTTATCACCATGAATATAAAAGAGTTGTTGATGCAAGTATATATGCATCAAAAACTGTTTTACAAAGTTCAGTATTATCACACTTGACAGTGTGATCTCTTGCATCTTGGTACGGATCCGTACCAAGCCCTTATAAGAGCTTGTGTTTTCCACTTCCTTCACCAATCCAATAATCTATTAAAAACGGAACACAAGACCTCGAGATCGTTCAGTGGTTCGTTCAGATTGTCGGAAATAAGAAGTCACGGCATTTAATGGTTCAATGATGACAATCATATGATGGTTATATAACCAAACATTAAATCTACTTGATCACAGCAGTCTTGTAGAAACACTGCATGCAGTCAAATACTTAAGGTGTTTTTCAACATATTTACCACGGCACGAGTTTGTGTCTTGCATTGTCATCAACATAATCAAGATCAACCAGACTTCCACCAGGTAGGAGGTACACACCGAGCTCTTATGAGTGTCGCAGACAGTCCTTCAGTATACTTAACTACAGTTTGTCTATAACAAAACAAAAAGAATAAAGATGGACAGCCTTGACGTACGCCACTCTTAATGGCGAAACTATCAAACGGTTCATCGCGGACCTTAACTTGAGCTGAAGTACCTCAGTTTCGATATGTATGGGAGTGAAGTATCGGCGGTATGTTCTTACATTTATCAGGTACGCCTTTACGTTTAAGCGACTGTTGATATGTTGACCTGTCCATTGAATCGAACGGACTTGTGTAGCTGGCGGTGTGTTGTATCAATGGATAAGTAATGGGGTAGGAAGCAGGAGCTTTGTAGAGTTCCCTATCTTGAAGGGTAGAATCTCAGGTTCCGTAGCCACGGACTGGAACTCAAAAGAAAGTTATAGTGTCTAAACTAAGGAGACGAAAAATAATCGAACTGAACCATGAAAACTGATTCTGGGTAAGTATAAACAACACGGTCATGGAGAGCGTTCTGAGCCTTGAAAACACGCAATGGGAGAAAGCTATCTGCATTCAGTATATACAGCAGATTTGTAGGTTTGCTAGGTACAACCATCAGTTGAAAGTGACCCCTCAGTAAAATGTCACTCTTCATGTTAAACAACAGCTAGCAGAGGTGATAAGGATATTCAGTTATCCAGAATGTTAACACCAGATCACTTTCAAATCGATAGTTCCATCAACAGTACGTGCACAATGATGTCAATCTTTCTTCATCAGCCTTAGGTTTCAGGCCTCGAACGGCCTTGTAGGTACCAATTTATACAGTCTTTAAGAGATATGTATCTTTCTAAAAATGAGGTTGCAAGAACACGGCTTCATTTTTAAGGTCAAGTCGAAAGCAACTGCTGTAATGAACCTGGATACAGGGTGAGTCGAACTGGCAGGGTAGGCGTTTGAGTAACGTCAAAATATCACCAGCGATTTTTTCCTTCGCTTCAACGTTCCGAAAGCTTAAAAGGTTGTGCGAAACAGAAGTCCTTGAGGTGTTCTCGACAAGGCCAGCCTGCAACGGTTAATCTTCGAGGTGGTACGTGGTATTCGGAGTGTCGCGACTTGGCATGACCTTACACTTACCAACATTGAAGTCAACCTTGTTCATTCTGAGACCGACTGTGTAGAAGATGAAGATCATTATCAATATTTAAAACACACCAAATTTTGATGGCATTAGTAAACAATGTTACCGGAAAGATAACCATGAGAGAATGATCACTGATAAACGTCAAGAAACGAGGCGGACCAACAGTTGAATCTTGGGGTGTCCAGCTGAAGCTAGACACGCACCGTTTACGAATACCCGATACAATGATCGACAAGGTATAACTTTAGTAACTGGAGGAAGTTAACTTGTACTCTAAAAGGGAAAAACTTGCATAATAGAACAGTATAATCTGCCTAGTGAAAGGGTTGGCCAAACTCAAGGCATACGGCATCACAATCGTCGCCCCGGAAAAACCTTACAGTTCACTGATGAGTGGCTCTTAGCAATTTGATGTCACATGGAGTCCTTTGCAAAAGTCATGCTGTTAATTTGAGAAGTTTGGACAGGCCAATTATCTGCAAGGCAAATCATATATGAGCTTCACCAAAGTTTTCCAGCCGCTCGATAACAAATGAAAATGTCTGGGCTTGACGTGCTTGAAAGCAGGTAGGTTATTTATGAGTTTCCAACTGCCGGTTACTGTTATCTGGATAATAGATTACGCAAACAGTAAGTTAATTTGATCAGCAGGCTTACTCTGCTGTTTTACGCAAGGCGTCACGAGATAAACTGTTGAGGTTAAGACAGCGATCTTTGGGACACTTGGGTTTGGCAAACACAAAAGTGTTGATGCTGCCGATTCCTACTTAAGACAAGCTTGAGGAATCGAATGAGGCTAAGTGCCAATGCTGTTGTAAAACTCCTCGACAACATTAGCAACCTCCATGTTGAAACTAGTAAGAATTGATAAGATTGAGAAAATATTTATCGTGAACTTCGCATTGTGAATTGACAAAACGGTTCAGAAAAGGCTGCTTGAATCAGCAACAAAGCACTTAGTAAGGCATTGTTGTTAGTTAAGACGGACCCATCGACCTAGCAAAACCTACCCATTTCTTACGGCAGTTTATAATTTCTGGTCATTACCAAATCCAGCTCACCAATAGTACGACTATATACGTCGCTTAGTTCGAATGAGCTTGAGAGCGCAACAGTGTAGTTGACTTGGAGGCTTACTTTATCTGATAGCTTTCAATGGTGTAAATCCATTAGTGGCTGTTAAAAAGCGGTGGTTATTTCCTCAAACTGATCACCAACAGCATGAATGGAGGACTAAATTTTTCAAAGACGTGTCGTCATGTAGCTGCGTGGTTTCCTCACAACAATAGTGCGAGAGGTTTCGCGATCACAAGCTTTGAACAGAAAAGACCCATTTTTCAGTTGAAGTCAAGTAAAGCGACTGCATGGTAACTCGAACGAAGCGGTGCGGATAGTTCTAGGTTATTAACCGGCAAATTCATGTTTGTGAATAAGCAGTCTAGCTGTAACCTTATATATTCGGATGGAAAAGCTGAAGCATTTAAAAACGACAATTTAAAGTAACTGCATGTGGTTCAAGAAAACTGGCTATAAAACGAGGGTAAGGATGGATTCGTGAACATAGTAAATAGAGCTGACCAACTAGATTGTAACAATAATGTTCAAGAAGAAGTTTGATAATTGCCGGAACTGCTAGTTTCACTATTGACTCCATGTAAAGGTCTACTGCTTGGGGGTTGTACGATTTGTTTTTCTCTAGTATCTGCGCGTTATTCTAACCTTGTAGGCTTATTCCTATATCGAGATGACCATCAGTTTCATAATTTTTACTTAATGCTGTTTTTTTCAGTCAGTCCAACACTGGATTATTCCTCCTAAGCGATGTGTGCCAGCTGCTTGAAAGACAGACCATAAGTTTCGGGATATGCTGGGTTGGTTTTCGATCGGTGATTAGAATTATGCATCCAGACAGAAATAAAGTAACCCTATGCTTTCTTGCCAACATGGACGGTCGTTTTCATTACAATGCAAGAACTTAGTTGACCCGGGTGTGCAGTACGGGAACTAAACGTGAGAATGTGTTCGATTGTAAAACATTTATAGAAAGGTTTAAGCCATTGCCGAGAGAGTGCAATTTTTAAAGTAAGCTGGAACCATCCACAAATGTTTGCTAGTGAGATTGGTAAAAACAGTCCAACGGAATAATACTCAGTCAGTTATCACCGGCAAAACCGACAGACAGTGAAAAACAAAGACTCAGTGCGTTGTATGCCGTGTATTGGTATTGACCCTGGGAAACAGAGTGGGCATAAAAACACGACAAACTAACGAGGTACGAAGCGAGTTGGCCTTAGGACGGATATTACAAAGTGAATGGTTGACTAAAACAAAAGTAAATAAAAAAAAACCAAAATCATCAAAAATGTACACTTGATTGTGACTATAAAAAAATATTATTTATTGCTGTCGTTACGAGATGCAAAACAAATGATATTGTTGTTATTCTTGGTTTTAGATCGCAATCAGGAATCAAGCACATATTGCTTTTGGGGATAAAACGCACATATATACGCATATTATTATGTCAATAATAATATACTGTGGGGGTTACGGTTGCATACTTCACATATATGCATTTTGAAATAGATTTATGTATGTGGATAAATATACATTAACATATGGATATATACATTGACATACATGAACATATATAACGAAACACTGAATGTTCGAAAAGTTGCGGTGCCGCTTCATAGGATGCCTTCCGAACACTAAAAGTTAGACTACAAAAACAGGCTTAAAAGTGTGATCCTTTTTTCACTGAGACAAAGAATACAGAGAGACAACCCTACTGAAACATGTAAGATTTTCAAACAGTTATACTTCTCAGGCAGATACTTGCTCACTTTTAACGGAAAGATTGCGTTTCATGGGTGCAGTGTGAATACTAAATAGCATATTTTCCGTAACAACATTACAACTGGTTTATCCGATACAGTATTTAGGAGAAACTACCTTCAAAAGCAAACGGGGGCACCACTGATAAGAGATGTATATAATCAAGGTGATGTATTATTCAGAAGGCAAATGTACACAACCAGTACTTCTCAGCGTTAAACAGGGTCTTATTGACATGAGATTAATCACACAGACTGTTGAGTTCACATTGTACAATGACTGAATAAATGAAACTGCCCCAGCACACCAGCTTTTGACATCATTTGCAAAGAGCAATAAAGAAAGACGAGGTTGAAATAAAACGATCAGTTACAAGAATGAGGAATAAGAGCAGGCCATGAATGAAAATCTGGAGAACACACCACTGTAGTTTAATTGTCAACTAAAAAACGTAGAATTTACAAGCACACAATATCGCCAATCTGTGAAGTAAAGCCTTAGTTGTCAAAGGAGATCAATTTTTATTATCTAAACGTGCAGTCTGCCAAGACAAACGTGATTTAAACGGTCGTAAGCTCTGATAAAGTCTATGTACAAGACACTTACCCCGATAACATGGTCAAATGATTTTACCAAGTTGCCAGTGACCAACAAAAGATTTACGGCATACAAGAGTCCACCGCGAAAGTCCTGCTGCGCCATGCTGAACAGCCTAAGAGAAGAACAGTGGTTAGGAAGTAAGTCGTACACACGTGCCACTTGTACTTTAGACTTATTCAAAAGTAGAGCTACTGAATGATAGTCGCCAGAAAGATTTTGCCCAACCCTCCTGGAGACAGACGTGATGTTCGCTGGTTCCAAAATACTGGTCATCATTGTTGCAAAGTAAGTTAGATGAAAAGTTAGCCAGCGGGCTTGATTATCTGTTCAGCTGCTTTGTAAAGAGCTCCCGAAGGGACGTCATTAAAACGAGAAATTCAGCCTTGAGGATGCTGGAACTAACAGAAAATGTGGAATAAGAAGAGTACACAGTGTTTCTGCCCTTGAATCTGATGATAGAATGAATCTGAGAAGAGAATAACGTATGAATAAAAGTGTTACTGTAAAATTCTACGGAAAATTTTGCGGGTAATCTAAGACTGAGGAGTTGAGGAAAACAAGTGTTGAACTTAAGAGATGTCGATACCAATCAAAACGATATTTTTGGATGGGTAAAGAAGCGTTTAGTAACCTGCAGCCGGCAATCCACCCAGTTTTTGCGGATAAATGAGAAAAATGAGCATACTTTTGTTCTTTCCCTAATCCAGATAACCGATAGCTGGTCCAAGAACGTTGTTTATCAGCAGCAACAGCAGCCTTCAGTTACGACAACACAACTGATAGACGGTTTTTTGCGTTTCAGAATTGCGAGTGATGTAGCCCTATTGACGGTTGTTGCAAGGACGGCAGTGGTTTTTGTACACACTTTGCCAACGGAGTGCATGGAAGTGTAACCTTCTCATATTTGTAAAGGATTAACTTTGCATAAGTTTCGGCGTTTCTCAGTAACTACGTTGATAAGATCGGTGGTACAGATGAAGTTAAACGAAACATCTGCGTAATAGCTTAAGCCTAGAGGTACGAACAGTTGGAGACTACCAACCAATGGGCTCTTGTCTACAGAAGTTTAGTTCAAACGCAAATTTTGCTGGCGGTCCCGCTAGTGCAGGAAATTTGATACAGGTTCAATAATGTTTCTACGGCAATGAAGAATCACAATGCCACGGAGTACTTAGGCTTAGTTACTAGAACGGCTAGAAACCTTACTTTCGGTAGGTTGAAGTTACCAGTTGATAAGACGTGAGAAATCTAGAGAGATCATAAACTCAATTATATCCGAAATTAAAACCCTGGCCACGCTTACCTGAGGCAAACTTGCTGACTATTGTGTCAATGACCTCAAATCAACCACAATCAAATGAACATATATAAAAGGACATTCACATTGGCTTGCGAGTAATGTTCAGGTTTCTCGATCGCCTTGAGAGAAGATACAGTGATTGATACGAATTGCCATAACATTCGTGTTCTGGCGTGACTTACATAACAGACAATGAAGTAGTAACAGGTCTACAAATGCATCAGTGACAAATTCGAAGATAAACAACGTAATTTCAAGAAAAGTTGTCCGGTTGCTGTAGTCAGTTTACCAAAACAATTATATGGTGGAGGGATTTGTCTCAACTGGTGTTACATCAAGAACCACAAAACAGTATAGCCTGCTTTGGCAGCCTCTTCAGTGTTTATTAGTCATTCTTAGAAGGCAGAAGATGCAGACTGGCGTCCACAATTGTGGTCATGTTTTGTGTGTCACTTTTCTTATCGAACTTGAGAGGATTCCAAACCGGCGTTGCAACAACAAAATTTTAGTTCCCACTAGCATTGCACCAAGCACCAGTCGTGGTACGCTGAAAATCCTTCTATTTCGGAGAAGATTACGGGCAGTACCCCACTGTTGGAGAAGGACATGATAACGTTCGTTACCACTCTGAAGTGGGAGGCTCAACTGAATTTGCATAAGAACTGTTATTGGGACGGCCAGTCAACTTAGCAAGGAGACACCTGCTGTTTCTGTTATAACGACGTAGCTGTTTTTATGGGGTTGCATTTAGGACCTTAAAACATGTGGGATGCCGGGTTGATTGCAATGATCCATTGATATCCATTTCCACAATTCTGTGGAAATGCCCTGTGCTTGATCATACAAACGAAGGACAGATGATTGAATAGTGCGTTTTTTCAAGAGTGTCGTGATCTCTAATGAATGACACATTTCGTCAACCGTAGAGTGAATTCGTGATTTTTGCTGCTGCCAACTCGGAGATGGATTCTTGGCTTTCATGGTGAATGAAAGAAATTATTTGTGTTGCAAATAAACTTAATAAGAAGACAACAATTTACAATTAAAGACGATTTCCAGTTCGGGAAACGAAAGAAAAAATGTTGAGGTTAGGTAGCACAAAAAGCTTAAATTGACTACAGCGGCAGTGTGCAGTAACAAGACATTGAGACTGTGAACGGTTGACTAACCGAGTGAGAAGTGTGGCGATATTATAATATGACTTGTCAGTGATTCTCTGGCATGTTCGGAAGACAAATGGAAATGGAGTAGACAAAACTTCTCTCAACTGTCAGAGTTCTTGGGAATATTTCATTTTTCCGTGTTTCGTTAACTACGTTTGACAAATATGATGAACCTACTACGATAGCCACAAGAAAAGGTGACGGATCTGATTGTCGACTCAACTCTTTTTGGAGATGGTTATTTGTAGTACTGGCTGTTATCATCGCACTCATGTCTTCTGCAGGAAATTTGAATACCAGACGCTAATCAGGAACAAAAAGGTCATATTTAATGATTGAATCTAATAACGCGTTTTCCTCAGCAATGGTTGAAAAATCTGGGGTGGGTATGTGATCAGTCACGAAGAGGACCGACAGGTTGAGGGAGCACTTGCGTTCATCAGAGGTTTTCTGGTGGATGGATACTATGTTTGTGGTGAGTATGTCTAAAGTACGATGACTCAAGGTTGAGACCTGCGTACTTCTCTCGTCTAATCCATACCGGTTGTACATTCTTACTACCTTTGATCATCATTTGATCAATAGTGTATTATGGAACGCTGTAACATTTGTTCCAGAGCTTACGAGAAATGCTGTTGCAGCACCGAAGCTTATTACTTTAATAATTGCCCCGTCAGCGAAAAAGAAATTCAGTAATCACTGTTCAATATCACTAGTGAGTTACAATGAAAAGAAACAGCTAACATTATGTACAGACAAATATTCTCTTGTTGGGAGCATATTAAGATGCCTTATGGATGGAGCAATGAAATGAACATGTCTCACTAGGTGCTTTGGAGTGTAACCTTCTAAGGTGGGCGATAGCTATGTTATGATTGTATTTCAGGAACAAAATAACCCCAAAACTGCAAGCATTCCGTTTAATTTGCGATGTATATTAAGTATTAATATTTTGGTCCCTAAAATGAGCGTTCTGGGTTCAAGGAGAACTGCTTGATTTGCGTAAAACTCGCAAGTGTCGTAATCTCTCGTCTTACGCACGTTAAGAGTAAAAGTCAAGGATGACAGACCTCGTGAATAAGTGACAAAATCATTTCATGTTCATTGAACTGACATAGTAAACAAGCGTACGTCATTAATTTCCGTTATTCTTTTCAGGAACGTTCTTCGAAGCACGTGAGTGTGGATGAGTCAATTTCCCGTGAGTTGTCTCGAATAAAAAATGAGCAATTATGCGAGGAAAAACTGCGAGAACAAATTAGGAGAGAAAGGTAAATCAACCTAAGTTTATGCTTTATCATATACCCTCTGCTAAAATAACGCTGTTGCTTTCATGTTGCCTAACGCGCACCATCATCATAGACAGAAATACCTCAGTGGTTCACACTGATGCTTAACTGCCACACAACGACGAAGTAAAAAAACTTTATATGGGAAGAGAGAAGAGAAGAAGGGGATAGGACCTAACTACTAAAAACAGCTACGTCTATATTCAGATACAACATCAGGGCACCTACACCTTGCAAACAAACGCACTAAAGACTTTTACCTGTTATGGTTACCAAGATCAGGCCGTGTTCTATCCTATTATAATACTTTACATTGTCTGATGTCTCATCTGCATGCTAACATGGATACTCAGGATATACCAGCGTTACACATTTTGTAATGCGCAACTAACACAATCAGACGGAAAAAAATGTATAGGTGTAATACCCGGAATTAGGGACTTCGAATAGCTCTAGAAATCGTGCCTGAATTGAAACCTCCCACGCAAGTAATAAGAAGAAGACCTCGTACTGGTTGCAGTAAGCAGTTCATATACATGAGACAAGAAGCCAAATTTATGGATGTACAACTGTATTGAAGGAGTCACAGTCTATCATAAGCTGGTCGTATTAGCACATACAAAGTCACGAAGTGAATGTTAATTAGTGCAATAAAGAACAAAGAAATTAGCAAATAATAGAATGCGTAAGACTGAGACTGTTCGTCCATCCCTTATGTAGTATCTTTAACGCGACGGTTGGATTGGTTCCCTATTAGATCTTTTATTGTGTCGGGGTTTGGAAAAATGATGAATCAAGTAGATTTTCACTACAAAAAGTTACCAACCCCTAGTCAAAACTTTAGGTAATCGTCTTGTCGATCTACCAAACAACCACCTCTAGCCTCGACACTAAAAGTGGTGTTATTATACAGCGGGAAGATTGTGACTTAGAATGAGACTAATTTATTGAATGCCATGTCAATAAGTATAGCACTGAAAACATTTAAGGGAGCGGAGGCCAATACAATTAGTGTTATTATACTTCAATCAAGAACCACATTTCAGCGTTGATAGTAAATGGGTAAATTGTGACCAACATCGGCGTTCTGAACGTAATAGCTCAGTAGTAAACATCGTTTTCTAAAATGATTTAAATTGATATGTATCTGTCGTTAAACTATGGAATGTCCCTAGGTGAAAAACAGAAAAGTAAAGGCAAACGGAACTTAATTATTAAGGCTCGCATGTATTTAATGTGAAATAAATAATACCAGGACATCCACGCCTTGCAAACAAATAACCGAGGTGTGAAAGAAAATAGGGTAACGCGTGGTTCACCGTGACCTTCTTTGTGTCACCTCATCAAATGTCGTTATTTCAAAGAAAGCGCTATCAGAAAACGAAGAACACACTAACACCACTGAAGTTAATTATCAGTCATCTGTGCTAATGCCTTCGGTCGGATGTCCGATGGATCATGAGATTAAGGTTGGTAGATGAATCAGATAAACAGTTCTTCACTTACTGTTGACTACTTTCCTTTGTCTTAACGGAACAATCGGTTCAACCCTGTAGCCTAACGGTAGAACAATCAGAAATATTTATACTAGAACACACAGGCTGTCCTTAAAAATGTTTCAACAACTCAAACAAGTTGATAATGATTGAGTTTTTGGCTTAGTTAGTTGGTAACAGAATAATCACGGGTGGATAATCCAAAAGTGGCAGAAGTTAGTAAAACTATTTAACAGTACGTTGCACAAACCGACCATTTGAAGCAAGTGAGGAACCATAATAGAGCGTTATGTTACACAATATCAACTAGTGATAATGTAATAAGTCGATTCTAAATGCTGTACTGTTGTGTCAAATAAATAGCTAGCATAAGTCAAGGCGGAATAATGACAGGGTACAAAAACGCTTTCAAAAATGCACCTTTCAATAATTTTTGTCCGCTAAATACGAGTAAGTTGCACTAAAGCTAACGCTAATTATACATATTCACTTCGTAAAACAGATGCTTAGAAACCAAACAAACAGGTTACTCTAAAGAAAGTTTACAGATAGGATAGAAACTTGTGGTCATGATGCAACGTTCAACGGATCCTGAGGTTTAGAGCTGCAGTTTGAAATGTATCTTTTCAAATCGATATTGCCCAAAGTTGTGTAATACGACATCAGCTATTCAAAGTTCAGCATAATTTTGTGTTTACGTCATACTCTTGCTTCCTGTAGATGCAGACAATCATCTGTTTATTCTTAATAATATTTTCTTGAGTCCCAGTTTTATGCGTTGTCAACAGTAACGCTACCTTGAACTTTATTTACAATTGGCAATTCATCAACGCTTGATTGTCAGCCTCGTTCCAACAAATAGGCTCCCGTGCAGATCAAGCGACATTCACTTGAGTTTACTTTTACTTTTGTCGTGGATTAGGTGTCGAAGACCCCCAACAGTTGTACTACGTTGAATTCGATAAGATACCGGCAACCAACTACTGATAACTGTCAGCCGTGATGTTGTACTCATGAGTGGTCAAATCGCTATGTTGTCTGAATGGAAGCCTCACAATCGTGAATTCCGTTCCGCTGAAGAAAGGCATGACTGCATGACACATATTTTGGATAGTTGCTGACGTGCTGCCAAAATGTGACGCCATAGCTGTGAGGTCTTTTGGTCATGATGGTTACTAATAGGTGTCTACTTTTGAGTGGAATCAGCTCTTCGTCTACAGTAAGAGAGAATTGGTATTCAGAGTTATCTGTGTGTTTAGATATAGGAAAATTAGAACCTTTTCTCTTAAGTGTGCATTTAACCACCTAGCAGTCTAAGTTGGACAGCCCCACTGATTGACAAAGGGGAACAAACGCTGTCATTAGATAGACGAGTGGCCACCTCTTTAAATACGCTCTTGGAAAAAATTGGACAAGGTTAGTTAGAAGTGACCGACCCGCTCATACGTGACATATAGGAGCACGCCTCTCACTGTCGGATGGTTGCGATTTTTGGTGCGCTGAAACCTGGAGTGTCTTATTCTGTGTCGTCGTATGCCCTGTCGCAGTTAATTTGTGGCAGAGCATCCAGGATAGTCGGTGCAGCGGGTACCAAAACGAGGTCTGGACTGTTCTCGGTGAAACTGGGTGAATACCATTCGCCCGATTTCGATCGATTTTTCAAGGAACACAACGAACAACGAATGAGAAGAAAACAAACAAAAACTTATTAAGATCAACCGAAAACCCCTTGAGTTTCTTAAAAAAAGCGCCCTCAAAAAGATGACCGGGTTTTTCTAATGTCAAGCGAGTAAACTGTGAGTTGGTGGACTACGAACGTGATCTAACAATCTAACTACAACAATCGTCCTTTAAGGACGATGCTTAAGGAAATCAGAAGCATTCTTCTCATGATGTTGGTGATTTTCAGTAAAAGCGGAGTATTATGCTACAAGACAAACCACTCAAGAGTGTTTGTTGTCATCAATATTCATTTAGCTTCAAAATCCATCAGTTTACTTCGGAAGAAAAACCTCACTTGTATGCAACGTATGCATTGCTGCACTTAATGAAAGCCTCTGAGTCTCGGGTCTATTTCACACAGGTTGCGTGTTCAACACCGACCTCCTGCTCTTCTTTTTCAATCTACTTTCAATGACAGCGGTTTTTTCACTACATCGAGAAGTAATAGAGCACACTTTCTAACTTATGATAAGTCACCTATCCGGGAGTGCTGTTCGAGTCCCTCATCTAGGTTTAAAAAGGAATAAAAATCCTTCGCATCTAATGCAGAACCGTCTGCTGAACCTTCACCACATTTCGTAAAACACGCTGCGGTGACCGTTCTAGGTATACTCACCTACGAAAGTTTGGTCACACAGATTACACACGAAATGTTTATCTAGGAGGTCTTACCTGGAAATGAACGATGTTTGCTTTGTTCGTGACTGTTCTAGTGCTAAGTTTTAGAAGATCTTGAAATGGTATTTCTCAAAAATTCTCTATATTTTGCGTTCAATGTCCGTATTGTTCCAGCATCTAGAGGTTTGTAACCCGGACGAAGAAGTCAATGACAACCAAATAAGCTTAAAATTACTGACAACAGTATCAAAGTAAAAGGCACATTTGTTCATCAACATTAAAATTGTCCATTGCTCCTCTGTCCTTTTGTCAGTGGAACCCTTCAACCAACCAGTGAAATTTAAACGCTTCATTCACAGCTTGCTCCTTCGAATAGTTTACACTGTATGGTGTACATCCATTAACTTTGAAGTCTGGGACCCAAAGCCTATTCCCGACCACCTTCGGCCCTAGTTTGTTTCTTGCAGCACCGCTTCTCAAAAGTATTATCAGCACTTCCGTACCTTGTATCCGTTTGTAATTAAGTTTCTATACACCAGTGTTCGGCAGAGAAATGCGCTTTCATCACAATTGCAGCACAATTCCAATGTGCTCATCAACTTACTGACAACCTATGCAAAACATCGGCGGGCATATCCGAGATTAAAGTTCTATTGATACCATTTCGTATTTTGGGAGTTGGAGAGGCAACTGCTACCTGCAACATGTGTTCCACTGGCTGGTCCCTCAGTGACTTCAAACGGATTAATTTTGTGTAGGCTTCCTGTCACTGGTAAGTTCTTCGAACTGGTTCTTAGGAACCAGATACGCACGTCTCTACTTATTGCAACGTATTGACGTTGGCATTTAAATAATATTTATCCTTGTCATTGGAACCATCATTTCGTTGAATTTAAAACATTCTACAGTTTGGTGATGCTTAATACTTATGTCTTGATAAGGTTTAATCGATGTGATGTAGACCTAGCTGATGCTTCTTATCGACCGCATCTATATTTATCTTTTTCTCAAATGAAGCAAGAACACCCTTTTCTGTCGCTTGGGGCGTTCAATGACAAGAAGCCGGAAGTAGATTGAACCGTGACCCATGTCGGTCGACTCGCCTTGTCTATAGGCCTTGTGTTTCATAAAGCTGTTGACGGTAGATAGATAGTCATCAGACTAACGGTTGGATTTATCTACATCTCACGTATCCTGTCATGGTTGGAAGTAAACAAACTATATTTTGGTTCTTTAAGACGAGTATTTTTGTGAATTGCGTTGCCCTGGTGCACTTGCAAGGAAGGCTTACTCCAACAAAATTACTCATGTGAGCTTTGACGTTGACGATGTCTATATCAAATGTGTACAGTGTATTCCGAAAGAACTCCGGCTCATTTATGTAGCAGACATCATCGATGAACGTAATGTTAGATGGATAAAAAATCTGAGTTGGTATTAACTAAGTTGATAGGGCTTTCGCAAAACAGTCTACATTTCGTTCAACAGTGATCACAAATAGGTCACTCTCCTTTACACTTATATTAATGCGGAAAACCTGATAGGTGAGATGGTGGCTGACATAACCAATACTCACCTTTGCCTGTTGGTGCAACTTCCGTATAGTTTCCACTTGTGTGAATTCATGTGTGGATCAGTTAGGCTGCGTTTCGTCAAGACGCTCCAATCTTTTGATGTTACATGGCGCTTTGTCTATCTTGTTGATAGTGTTCAGTTGGTAGCCGCGTTAAGGCCATATGGAGTATGAGTAAGCTTGAGTGGTGTATTTTGAGAAACTCGACAACAAGCAGAACAAAGAGTACCATTTTACACTTTGATATATCGGGCTGTCTAGTCAAGTAGGTGGCCTTTAAATGGAACAGCTCTACGTGTTCTAATGTTAAACATTTTTGTTGACGAACATGGTCCTTTCAAGAATGTAGTCTGTGTTCAAAAAGCCTTAAAGGGGAGATTACTGTAGAAACAGTTTTGTGGTTTCGGTAATCCACGACTGTAAAAATTCCATCCTTTGAATGGGATCTCATGCAAAACAATTTTGCAAGTATAGTACAAGATATATTGATGAAAACAAATTAATGTCTATCGGTAATTAGTCGAATCCAGAACATCCCAAGCAAAGATAAGTGTCATTACAGGAGTACATCAAAATCATGAGACAAAAGTGGATTGTATGGTGAGGAGATTTCACCCCGATGCTTAAATGGAATATGATGACATTCGTTCTTGCGAAATATTTATACAAAAAAGGCCGACGCACACTTATATGCCTCATTTTTAGACAAAAGATTTCATCTAATTTTTACTTATTCTGGGTATTAATGTTTGTTGGGTATGTGTGACATCAGCTTATCGATTCTTTCACTGAAATACGCTGACAAATATTAGTGAACAAAGGCTACGAAACAAACTGCGAACTACTCCACCGGCTTGGATAGACACGGTCACTAGCACGGTCAACTAGCACTATGTCAATAGCGACCTGGAAACGGGACGACATACTTAATTACCAGCAATCAATTTCAAATCCATCTTCCATGAGTAATTTCACCTCTATTTAGACTCACCAGGAATAAATAAAAAGTCAGAGGTTTTAACCAGCAAACTTTAAGATTTACTACTCGACCTCTTCTGATCTTCTTGCCACTTCTATTGAGGAAAGTCACTGCCTAGAAGTCTCAGTTGCACTCTTCGAGTTTTATCTTCTGAATCGAATTTATAATGTAAATGCACGGAGCACAATGCTTGAAAAAATCGTTAACTGCATTTAGAAGGATCATACTAACTAGGGCACAGAGTATGCGCTCATTACAATAAGGTTGGTCGAAACAAAATGAGTTTGTTGATCATGGATGTCTAACCACAGGCCAACAGATTCTTACAACTTTCACAAAATGAAATTGAGACTCTAATTTGCAACCTCAATGTGTCACTAGGTTCTATTTCTACGGATGAGGTCCATGAGGTACTTAAGATTAGTGCTGAATAATTTAGAAGTTGGTCCATTTGAACCAGACACAACTCATACTTGGTCGAAATTTTCAGTCGGTCGCTATCAAAGAAGGCAGTATACTGAGCTTCTGACCTAACTAAAAATAACCACTGATGCTTCATTAAAAAATGGAACTCATATTGAGCCTTTCAGTGTCTCAATGAAAAGTGTGAATAAGAAAACTGCGATCGTCATCACAGACAGCAATACATCAGTGGTTCACACTGATGCTTAACTATCACACAACCACGAAGAAAAAGCAAACCCTGTATAGGAAGAGATAAGAAAAAAGGGAAGGGGAGGGGATCTAACCACTAAAAGATAGCTACGTCTACATTCAAACATACAACATCAAGGCGTCTACACCTTGCAAACAAACAACCAAACTGTTAGTGAAGGCAAAGCGTCATCAGCAAGACAGCTTCCTTGCGGTTTTCACTGTCCCGCGTCATTAAGTGCACTCGCTTCACAGACAACTCGAATAAACAACGACAACATTCACGCCACTGAGCTCGGTTAGCCGCCATCTCACCTAACGTCTCAAGCCATTGACTCTGTGAGTCGCGAGGGCTCCAGCCCGGAAGACTAACCCGATATACAGTAGCCAAACCCTTTCTTGAACGATTTCATTTGTTCACGCCAGGTCATCACCTGTCCATCTCGCACCTTGCGATCAACTGTTGGCGGTTTTCAGTTTAAACTGTGTGGTGTCTAACTGTCTAATTAGGTAAGATGAACACGTCAAGCTGAGATTTCACCACATTAACTAACAAATAAGCCTGAAATGAAGGTGCTATGAATGATTTACAATAAAGCTTCGGGTGAATTTAAGGCGGTAAAAAAATACCATACACTTACTCCGCGAACTGTCAACCACATCTTCTGCAGAACTCAATTCTCTCTCGTGCGTCCAGACACTGTATAAGTTGATTACTTCGTGTCATATCAAGCTTGTCAGCTGCGTTAATGTTACTTGAAGGCTCATCATCATCATCATCATCATCATAGACAGCGATACACTAGTGATTCTCACTTAAAATTAACTGTCACACAACCGTGAGTAAAAAGCATACCCTGTAGAGGAAAAGATAAAAGACGGAAGAGGGGGAGAAAATGGACCTAACTACTAAAAATAACTACGCCTATATGCAAATACTCAATATTAAGGTGCATAAACCCTGTAAACAAGCAATCGAGCTGTGAGCGAAAGCGAGGCGTCATCAATAAGACGGCTTATTAAAGTTCTTTGCTGCCCCGAAACTCATTTCACAGACAACTAGGCCATACTTAAACATTAGCTTGAACTGAAGTACGGGAGTAAAGTATCGGCAATACGTTCACATACTGGTTTGGCACATTCTTGCGTTTAAGCTACTCTAGAAGTGTAGGTCGGTTCATTGAATCGAATGCACCTTTATATTCCAGACAAAAGGCACTTATTAACAGGCGGTATGTACGACGTTTCGGAGAAGAGTAAAGATATGATCAATACTTCCTTGTCCAGGACTAAACCCTGCCTAGATTCTAGTTATACACTTTACTATTGGTTTCCTTCAATTTATTACATAATCAAACTTTTGTTGTTGTACCTGCCCTATTGAGTTGAGATCCGAAGACCCTGGAATCACAGTTTGTGGCCGGGAAATTCTAGGGGATGGCAGCCACTAGAGCCTAATGGCATAAAGGTTGTCGTTGTCTGAGCAAAGTATTTGTGAGATAGGGATAAATCATGAGGTGGGTGAGCGCAAACTACAATACGGTTGTCATGCAGACGAAGCCTTTCTCTTCATTACACTGAAAGATATATTAATTTGATAAATTAAGCGGAAATAAAAAATAACCATTTCTCATCAGTATTATGTCACTAAAAGAATTGAGTGTTGGAGATAATATGCTTGTGGGGCTATTTATCTTATGCAAAACGATTACAACCGAGATAGTTCAGTTGAATTAAAGTTATTGTTTACAACCTGCTGTTATAATTTTCTACATTTCTACCCATCTTTAGTCATGAGCTTCGTGCACTTGAGTCTAAACTACGTGAAGCGTATACCGCACGAGAATTGCTAGCACAAATGGCTGAGAAAAGAGCTCTTGCTTACGATCAGATGGTGAGTTTGATAAAATTATTTCTACATGACAAGAGTCAAACTAATAGGTTTAGTGTAGACTATTCTATCTACGAGTAGTTCAGCTTAACAGCTGCATTCTGCATAACCAAAATGATTAACATCAGCGTGTTCCTGTTGCCCACATTGAAGTTTTTACTCAAGCGGCTTTTTTGTGCCCTTTTTGGCGCATGTTATGGAGGTTGGGATGATGCTTGAGACGGCTGTCTATACGGAGCTTCTTGTCAAAATTGATATCTTAATGAATGAGTTCTGTACGATTAGGAGTGCCCCAGTAAAACGCACTTGCACTAACGAATTGCAAAATTGCTTCTTTAACGATCATTGCATACATCAGTGTTTTGCAGTTGCTGGAACGATTACATCGCTATGACAGAAAGAATGCCTAAACAAAACTTTTGGAAGCCCTCAATAGCTTTGTAGAAACAAACACACATCACTGGTAAGTAATGCTCGGTGAGGACGATAGTCAGCGTCTAGCATCACCGATCACTGGCCACACTGCCACTATAACAACATACATTTATGTCCTGGAGAATTATCGCATATCAAACGTTTTGAATTACTGTGAAGTCTTAATAATTAATCATCAAAACCCGACAATATGTGCTCAGAAATAGGTGGCTGCCTTTCCTCGAAGTGGGTCAAACTTTGAGCATCGCCGGCTATCACATTTGATTGCGTTCGATTTAAGAACTATTTTTGCAATTTGAACACCAACTGTGTTTACAAGCAGCCTTTCATTCACAGCCCTTTTTGCAGAGGCACTATGAAGTTGAGGTCCGCTTTTGCTAGCGCTAATTATTGGTAAATATTCTTATCACAATTGAAGTAGGAACTTCGGTCTACCTCCTGATACGTCAACATTGTTGCTCACTATGTTAGTACTCTGAAAATAGACATGAACGAACTACTATATCGAAGCACACAGAAATCGCGAAATGGCTCAATGATCCGAGGAGGGAAGACAGTTAATGATGTCTAATCGTTTTCATGTTTACTACTAAGTTAAGGTTGCTGAGAGTGTTGTAAACATGGAGTACGGTTTGCATTTCACGTTTTCTAACTATTCTATTCAAACGGCTCAGAAAGGTTTAGCGTCCAAAACTACTTTAAGTGTTTACATTCAGTTACACGCAATGGACAACACCGATGAGAAATCGGCTATTTCCTGGAAGACAACAGCCGAACTTATTCGTTCAATCTGTCAGAGTCGTGCATTAAAGATATCAACTCGTGACAAGTCACACCCGGCTATCTTACGGTGTTAGATGAACAAATAATGACTGGCGTTACTAAATGCAAACGATTATTGAAAGGTTACCCCATTGTGCCTGGCGTACATTTCACGAGATAGGAGTCCTTGACACACAAATAGGGACTGCGCATACTGGGAGAGAATAGCTGGATTAAATGACGTTATTGTTGGGGTAGTCTGACTGAGTGTTCAATTGGGCAACTAAAACTAAGATGGACAAGCTGTACCTGTCAAAGGAAAATCTCACACATACCATTTGTAACTAAGCTTACAGATTGTAAGTTATTAATCTTGGCTGAATGAGCTAAGACATAGGGTGTGTTAACTAAGTTTCACATTTAACTTATATGATTCAACTGTAGTAAGTTTTCCTGAGGTATGAAAAATAAGTACAAATAACCCGTTTATCTCTTTTGGTCATAAAGAAGACAGATCCCATTAGTCTATCATCATCTGTCCGTTTCGACGTTGCATTCTGAAGGCTTAAAATTCAAAATTTAATGCTGGTTATTCCTATCCGCAAATACCCATAATAGTTACTGATTTTATATCAAGTCTAGTCTACTTAAGAACGAATCGACTTGACTTCCGTTCAGCTGGACCGATTGTCAGCTGGCTCTAACATATGCCACACATATAAACACGAAGATCTCTCAAGGGGATTACATGTAAACGGATTTGCATCTCATATTTAGTTTGGTGGTATAGATGCTGAGAAAACTGGAAAAAGATCCGGCTTTCGGTTAACTGACTGATCAAAGATGCTGATGGGAGTGTAAAAACTGTACAATGACTAGAAACGCTATATTGTACCTCGAAAAGGAGTAACTTATATGTACTCATTAATGAGTAGTTGAGATTTAGTTGACATAACTTGAACGCTAATCAGTTGTATCGACTTTCGAAGTTCAACTATGTGAAAATCCGACTCAACCCTATCCCCTCTCCAAATTTTTATCCCTGCATATTCTACCTCCCTCTGTTTCTGGCCGTTAACTGGATCTTGATCTAGATGTTTCCGTTTTATCGCGCCAATTTGACAGTTGTGCTGATAGCTGGTTGTCGGTTATCGTAATTTGCACGAGTCGTGCGTGCAACATCTTTCTGGAGCTCGGCTGAACCCCGTTGTTTTTGAACCTGTTGACTGCTCGGAAGAACTATGTTGCGCATGAATGTCATATTACGTGATTATAGTGCATCTTTAGCCTGTTTAGCACAAACTTGTAATTCATTTCCCGGAAACAGTCCGTCGATCGAAGCTGTTGAAGTTGTCTAATTAGTAACTTTGAAAGTTTGTTCAATCGTACCTTGGCATTATGATTCAATCTTGTTTTCATTATTTGGGATCGTTGGTTTATCAATACGTCTTCGTGAATGACCGTACAACAGTTGCTTGCAGCTTTTATAGTCAGATAAATAGTTCGGCGGTTCGTTTCAAAATGGAATTCTATAGATTAGAGTTTCACTCTTCTAAAAGATGTATATGTAATAATTGACGTTTGCGGTAACGGCTAAACCAGCAAGGAGCAGTTAGTTCAGAGTTGGTGATATGACCGCTGAGTTATCGCCGGATATTGTAACGTAACTTGACTGTGGCTCTAGGCACCGTTCATCTGGGCATTTGAAGTAATCTTTTCCAAATTATTACACAGTCCTTAAGTGGACATTATTTAGGCTTTCTGAAATTGCTTCATTTGTCTCATCTTCTTCTTATTACTTCAATAGATTCTTAAGTGCCAGAATACGGTTTTACGAACGAAATTATTTTGCACTGTGGTTGCAGCCGTTTGACCAGCGTTCGGTTTCAGTACTCACAAAGATTGAATATGGTATTTATTTTTACAGTTTTGCTGTATAGCCTGTCTTTGATCAACGTGTATGTAGCACGTTTGATTACATACGCCACTCAAGCTGCTGTGTTTTTATTAAACAATTGTATCTCGCCATAAGTAAATTCGAATAAAGCCTATTACTTCCCATTCAGGAGGTATTTCGGTTTTCGTCTAAGTACTTTTTATTTACTGTTACACTATTTAACGTCACACACTTTTCTTACATAAAGGCAGAAGAGGCGTTGTATGCTCACCACGTCAATCTAGAACAAGGAAGTGAGAAATTACAACGTGAACAAGAAGATCAAGCTCGGAAGGCGGCTAAGGAAAGGTTACGAGCTCAGTTAGAACTGCAGCTGAACGAACAGGAACAAGCTAGGCAGATAGCATTTGGAGAATTTCTCAAAGATAAGCAGATGGTCAACGAAGTGGTTCAAAGAATTCAGCGGGAAGACAAAATGTAAGTCTTTGTTATGTGACTGTTAATTTTCATCTCGGGACAGTGGCTATTCATTTGTTGGGCAAATCATAGCACGGCAGGCTGTTATAACTGCATGATTCTACTTCAATCTTTTTGTTTTCAAGCCGGCATCCATTATATGTTCCCTTTGGGTTTGTCTTATTCGTGCCTTACAGTGATCAAATGTCACTTGACCAATTAGTCAGCCTCATGTGACGTGAGGGGAAGTAAGCAAGATGTTAAGTCAACATACTTTCTCCTAGTGTTCTCGAGTATTCAGCCTTATTATTAAATTACGTAATCCGTTAGAGGCGGGGAAACGAGAACTACCAAGCAATTCGGACTCCTGTGAACCACCAGAACTGTAAGCAGGTGGCAAAGCGAATTGTATTAACCAACTTGATCTTGTTTATTTCGCTTGTATACGATGATTCAGAAGAAGTTGAAGAAAGAATGAACAGGTGGCGGTATAATATAACACTGACGATGTGGGTCTTTTTGTTTCAAATCAATTAAAATAACTCAAGTCTGTTCAGAAAACTTCAGACATATGTATACATTTAGTGATATATACATTATTGATGAGCAGTGGACAGGTTATGCACTACTGGCAAGCTCTAATGAGGGCGAAATTCGAGTCTAGTGCTTCTTTTCGAAAGGGGCCAACTGGAAAGTCTATGGGAATGCAACAGCTGCGATCCATTGTGGGTAATGTTTAATCTATATACACATCAGTGTATGGCTGTACTGCACGTAGATTTTGTGTGCATATATACGGCATAATATACGTAATTAAACCGAATTGACTCATGTACTATGACAAAGATGCTTAAGTGTATAAATACTACAGGCCTTCTTCACAGGGGAGCTAACACATGTAATGCACTTGTGTTACATGTGACTTCTAAGATTGTACAGTATATTACACATACTGTGTATATGTTTCGTGTATACTTGTTCTTTTATGTACACCGGTTGTACATCCTTTATAAAATACCGTAATCCGTCAGAATAATTCAGCATCCACGGGCAAACTTTATATGCATATTTACAACACTGTATAATTCAACCTGTCAAGTAATTATCACCAAACAACTGACACTTGCCACGTCAACTTGTGTATCTGATTTTCAACCGATGTCCTAACCCAAATTCCCATCAGTGTATCGTGCTTATGGCCGTCAAAGATATAAAATCAACCGAAAGACGAAAATCTCATCTCAAACTGATACTCTGATGAGTTCAAATTATATGGATAGCTGGTACACTCCAATATCACGCTCGTGACTGTATGTTTACCAGGACTATGAATACATCAGAATGAATTCAATCCTGATTGGCAAGTCTAGTCCTAGTACTTGGCTGGAAAGTAATATCTGCAACCTGAAGTAAACTTTACGGTATACTAATGACAAGTATATCTTAGAACCGGTGAAACATTTTTACTCTTAAATTAAACGAATCTTAGAATTGTGTGCAACTGAAAGATTCAAACAACATCTGTGCTTTACGAATTATCTTCTACAATTCATATTCCAAACCGAGATACAGTAGGCTGCAAAAAGCGCAGCTTGCTATAGGCCTTAATAAGTAATATAACTCACCAAACAAATTTAGGAATGCAGTTGTTTCCATCAGCATAACCATAACGAATATAACGCAAGGAAACGAAGTAGGAACATTTATTGTTATGGTGGGAGAAGGATGATTCAGTTGAAAAAAGGGGTAGGATCAAGTGAAACGAGAAACAAAAACGGTTGACAATGTTCACACTGGATGCGTGGAAATTCAACTAATATTCAGCCATAACTGAGAAATTGAAACGTATGTTGCTAGGCAGTAAAGGCAAACAACGGAGTAATTATCAGTTTCGATTTCCAATTTTTTAAAATTTTGGTTACATGCTTACAAAGAGAGAAAGCGTAGGTAAACTTCGAAAACCCCGTTGACAGTCAAAATGCGCAATTGTATTTTTTTTTGCACGACCCGACGAACTTAGTCGAAAACACGAATAGACTGTGAAGACCAGCTTTAAGACGATCGGTAATCTGTGCTACTCGATCAACCCACGACTACCCAAAACCGGATTTTACCTTCTACCGCGTTCAAACAAGCGAAGGGTTGTGGATCCCAACGACCAAATGCCTTAGGACCACAAGAATCAGGCATACAGCAGCTCATTTTCTACAAGAAAGGTCCACACTAGGTTGTATAAAATGTATGACGTACTTGGCCTGATGGCAATACGTTAAAAACAGGTAAGATCTTTAACAGGATGAAATGTATCATGAAATCTACCTCATATACAGTTATTCGATCTGTCTAGCGGATAGTGAACGCTTCACTATTGAAAACATCGATCCAAACAACCGGTTGATTTCTTGAAACGTCCGAATTAGTTGCCATCGTTACATCTAACACTTGGTATATACGGTAGTTAATTTACTCTTGCGGCGATATATTGAATAATGTGCTGAAAAGATTGTTAATAAAGACAGAAAAAGAATTAGCTTCTCGATGAGCGGCCCCTTATTCACCACATGTCGCAAATAGAAGGAGATGATACGGTAAATGTCGGCCAGTCTCAACGAACAGAGGCACCCGCTAGCCACAGGACAGGCGGCCGATCTACAGTCGACTATCAATCACATGCAGATGCCAAGCAATCACTGTGCAAATCATTCACATGCCATCAGTCATTCCACTGAGATCAAAAGTAGTTGATTGCGATCTTAGGTCAAATAGTTGTAAAATGCCGTAAGTTTCTTGCTGTCCTACCATATTTCAATTCGCAGGAGCTCTTGACATCTGCAATGATCTGCAGACTCCGCTTGTTACGAGTGAACCTAAAAAAAAGCTATGAAACCGTTCGTGTGCTTCTGATGACCTTTGATCACTATCATCTTCATCATCACCACCTGTAGCTTGATTAGAAAATACTGTGGCCCGGGCCGGCACTCACCACAATGACGTGCATTATCTTGAAAGAAGTATTACTGGAAAGGCTAACAAATAATGAACCAAATAAATAATCAAAAGCGGACCGTGCGGAAAAACCAGGAATGGTATCAACACAGGTAAGCCACTGATTTCGGCAAACTGCCATCGAGCATAGCATTTTCAACCAGCGATTTGGGTGATCACGAGGATCCCAGACGGACAGGCGACACCCGCTCACTTCACTGAGTGGAACAGTCAGAGACTCCTTATTTCATGACCACGGTGATGCTTGACCACTGCAGTCAATGGCGTACCTGTATCCATACCATTTCTAGTTCTTCAGTCTAGTCTTCTTTTAATAATTTTCAACTTCTTAGTAGCGTGTTCTTCTAGGATATTCCACGCCGTTGTTGAAGTGAGCGGCGGCCCAAGCCACAACATCTTTTGGTCAGCTTCATGACTGCTATGGTGATGATGATATAATGCCCTGAGAGATAAACGTTCAACCGACATGCGGAGTATGAGACCGAACCATCGCAGGCCGTACAACGTGACTAATTGACCAATTGATTGCATATCCCTAACGCTCTAGAATACGCGCCGGCAAACAGCCGTATTGCTCACACTATCATTCCACTTGATATGGGGTAACTGATGGAGAAAACGATGGTCAAACACGTGCCCGAACCACAGAGCAGAATAGAATGCACACAGGCATTATATACCCCTCCTTTTAGCGATAACCGAACGTCTTTTCGACGCCAAAGATGACGCAAGTTGCCAAAGGCAACTCGTGCTCTTGCTATCTTCATCGATATCTCAGCAACAATATTACAAGCTGACCATATAGTGTTACCCCAGTATGTGAAGGTGCTTACAGTCTCGAACGGATTGCCTTTAATGAGGAAGGTAGGTATGGGTATGTCCCAGTCTTGGAGCAGCACTCCACACTTTGAAGGTGCGAAGCACATTCAGTACAAACCAGTCCAATCACTCGCTATGTTCAGCATGATCTGCATGTCTTCAGCAGAGGGGACAGATAAGACAATGTTATTTGCATACTTCATGCCGATCAATCTAGCGCCAAGAGAGTGTAAGAGTTACCATGCCCGTAAACAGGACAGACAAACAGCATAACAGAATACTGGAAAGGCCAACATTACTGCTAGTATACATGCATGAGAAATACAAAATGAACTGAGATGATGAACTGCAAGTTGGAAGCAGTGTGAGGTTTCGAATCACTTGCATCGCATTTCTCAATAAAATGCAAGGAAATGTGATCACTAAGCACGTAAACGAACATAAAGTTTAGATCAAGCGGTGGTTCGTCGTCTACAATACGATAACGGAGTAGAACTGTTGTTGTCGGATAAGTAAAGGCACAACGATGGAACGAAGAGAAAAAGTGGATAGAAGAATAAACAAGGTTGACGCAGGAGCAAACCAGACAAACATACAGTAGTACGACGTACTTCAGGCTTGCTAACTCTATTTTGTCACAAATCTTAATGGCTAGAAAATCCATCTGATTGGGAGAGCTGCTAGCAAATTTGAGGAACGGTCACAGTGTTGTGACCGCAAAAGACGCTTGGCCTGCAAAATCGTTTGTTACACGAACTCCCGTACAGGTTATGTTAAAACATAGGACCACGAACATGTACAATCAGTTACACGGCTGACGTGCATTAACACACCTTGGGTAGCAGTACGTTGTCATTCGCCCAGGTGGCACTTTCCCCGTAGTGCGTACACACTATTCCGATAGTCGTTTCTGGTCCGTCGTCTTCTTGGCGTTGAGGCTTGCTCTCTAGTTCCCGAATGTATGCAGCCTCGTTTGTGAGTAGTGTACTACTCACAAGCGTAGCTGACTGTTATACAATAATTGCAACTCAACCAAAACTTGGATTACACAATAGTAATCCAAAACATTGGTTAGCTGGTTCATTAAACTTGCTGTCAGAAATCTTTATCGCAGAGATATCGATCAGAGCTAGCAGGGAATGAATCTTTTATTGAGATAATACGACAATCTCAGTATCACACAAACGCAAAAGTAGTTAGTGTTCAGATACGATAATTCGGTTGTGCCTTACGTGAGGTCAATGGTATAGCGGTTACCAATGTTGTTCCATAGTGTGGCCAGTCACAACAAGGACATGCACTACAGAGGAACTCTAACAACAGCGGAGTTCGAGTATGCGTGTCATTTTGAAAACACTCACTGGAAAAGCTAACCATATGCAAAAGCCGCGATCAACCACAGATGACTTACAAGTTACAGTAGAGACAATTATTATTTATGCACGCTGTGACCCATCCCCCCATTTGTTCACGTCGATCAGGCACCAAGCTAGTAAATTTTTACGAGGCCTGAGCTACCACCAGAGATGAGGCTGTAAGCGTTGGTAATCACTGAAATTTCGATAAGCATATTTATATACACCCAAGGGTATGGTTACTAACAAAACATTTCCCTAGCCATTATCGGTACCACTGATATTGTCTCACAGACAAAATGTCCTTCGTGTCAATAATATTCCCATTTCTTATACCCCAAACCCAGAGAACGGGATAAACATGAAAAGTTGAAGGAAATAATCAAAGCTGATATTGCTGAACAACAGAGTCTACGGATAACTTACAAGAAACTGGAGCAGGCGGAACTGAACAAAGAGGAAGAGGCCATCAAAGCATATGTAGCTCAGAAGGATATGGAAAAGAGGACAGTGGAAGAAGATAAAAAAGCACGCCAACAGGCTGTGGAACATCTGCAAGTATGTCCGTACCAAAATCATTTCAAAATTGATCTTATGAGCATCAGGGAGATAGGCAAAAGGAAGTGGACGTCAATCAGAAATGGAAGGTCCATTTCGTTTCGTAGCCTAAGAGCTTTCTGATTACCCTGTGCTTTGGTAGAAGACTAACGAAAATGAGGGCCAATCGGAATCAGCGACATGAACATTACTGCGGACAATTAATGCATCGGGACAGTCTAAACTGTTGGACAGCTAGCCATCTCAACCTCGGCAACAATTTGGCTGTTTGCTTGGAAGCCGTATGTAACGTAATGTTGATTGATGAGTTTAAACAGGCGTGTCCTGAGAAATAAATCACATCCCTACTTATAATAAAACTAGGGTTTGTTTATTCATGGTTCCATGGCAATGGTTAACATTGGTGCAACGCTGTCGAGGATGAAAAGTGAATACCAAATATCCGAAAATCAGTGAACAAGCTGTTTTCATTTGAAAATAATCCATTATTTCTATGTACAACAACGGTACTCAGACAAAATAACTAGTTCACTACCAGCATCAGTGTACTATCTGTTGATCAGAATAAACAATCAGATGATAAAACCAAACCATGAATAGGCAATCGACCATTGCAATCCCTGTTTAGTTTTGAATTCAGCGACCACCGACCCTCCCTGATGTCACGGTCTGAGCAAATGCGTACTGAGATGGACATGAACGGAATTTGAAACCATAATTTTTCATGACCATTTTAACAATATGTGATCTTCGAGTTCACTAATGCATACTCATCAATAAAAAATGTTCCCATCATTTCTTCGGCGGGCAGTTCGAAATAGTTATAACTTATTGAACCCTCAAGCAGATCATACATCGGCAAACCCAAAAGAATCAATGTGTAAGTTAAGTATGACGTATCGGAAGATGATTACACGATGCACAATAATGAGAAGCAAACAAACCACTTAAGGTGATATGATATTTTGACAGGATTTGGTTCCACGAACAGCCCTTTAAAATGTAGAACACCTTGTCGGCAAGTGTACATTTTTCATTTTCGAAATTAAGAACAATTCAAACATGAATTGCGAATCTTGCACCTAACCATGCATGAAATTCGTACTGGTTCGATTTGTCTTACAGATCTATAAACATTTTTTTCCTTAAAAGAAGTCCATATTTAGATTTGGAATGAAATAACCTCAGAATTATTTCAGACTAGTCTAACAAAATTGTACACTACTTCTTTGTGTAGTTCTCACTAATTCCAGGGATCCTACTAAACCCAATGTATACGAACACAGCGATTTGATTCCCCGTCCGAAGTTTTCTAAAATCTAAAACCGAGTTCTAACTACAACCACGGTAATTCCATTTAAGTTTGTTCCTCGGACTGGTCTCAAACTTGGCAGCCATACTGACGATGCGGTATGGTGCAGCGAAATGCTAATTTCATTCTGTTCAAATCAATACGCTGTAGCTTACCCAAGCTCGACCACTGTCACAGTTAAGATGAATCATGAATCAAACCATCGCTGCTTCAGCTCCTTTCAACTTTAACCTATGAATCTCTTCATACTGTATGGCAAGCTGATAACAGCTTCAATTACTGATGAAACGCCTTGGTAATGAAGAGTAGTAGAATTCCTCCACAATAGGTAATCGGAGTCGTAATATGCCTGTGCTTATTACAACGTGGACGTGAATTGTATACACATAACTGCCACGCCGGTTACACTGCGTTAGACGCAACTGTGACATCCCAACTAGATGTATACACGTATTCATCGCAACCAGTAATTGCACCATCCGTCCAGGATACAAGTCGAGTATACATACCTGTATGGTTACGGCAAACTCTGATCTTTCGTAAACTAAGCATGAATTGAACATGCGTAGACAAAGCCTGAATCACTAGCGGTCGTATGATGAACACTGGCCATTATCAGTCAAACATTTTCGTTACCTCTCAGAAGATTTGCAGATAAACTATTTGTCACTCCCAACTTGAATTAAACGGTGTTGATTCAGTGCGCAGAGGGTGCCGTATCCCTGATGCAGAACTGAATATTTGTGGGACAATGCAGGTCATATTTAGTTGCTGTCAGTGTTGCCATGAGCTGATCCTATATGATAAACGGCTTAATGTGTGCAACCGACAAGAACAAGCCGGGAAGTTATTAGCTTGTAATGTTGGTCTTTTCGCCGAGTTGATGAATTGTACTGAAGAAGCCCAATGTTACGAATTGCCTTTGCCAATTTATAATTCCCAATATCCATAATTTTCGTGTCGTCGCACTTAACAAACCCAGTCATTTTATTTCTTAACGATAGGAAAAATTAGGAAAAGAATTGATACAAAAGCAAGCGCTCGGTCGTGAACTGGAAGAAATTCATCAAACACTTCTTTTGGAGGAAGAAGCAGCCAAAACACGAAACGCTGAACAAGAGGCAGTGATGCGAAAGATGAACGATCAACAAAGACTGAGAGATGAATATGCGAAGCAGTTTGAGTACAGGCGCCAACAAGAGAAGGTAATCTATGCTGAAAAATAGTAGGAATTTATGAACAAAATCATGTTACGTTTTTGCGTGAAAGTAAAATAAGAGCGACAAAACACATCTGGCAGGATGGCTTACTCTCAGTTTTGCAGTAATCTCTCCTCAATCTGGTTGGTTGTAACGCATGATCGCTGGCTGACAAGCTGATTATCAAAGATTGGGATATCTTACTGCTTTCAGTAAACCAACCAGAACTTACTTAGAGAGACAATAATGTGGGACAAAACAAACCCTATCTGCAAGGTCAACAGTTTAGAAACAACTATAGTGCAAAAGATTTTAGCTTTTCAAATGTTAGCTGCACTCTTTATCGTTGTTCTATGTCGTGCATGTGTGTACGGATTGGAAGATCGCTATGCAATTGCTAAATAGACGAACCCGTTTCTTTCCTCTCTACCCACCAAGTCGTTGCCCAACTTATGTCGATGGCAATAGTATACTTAACATATTATATGATAATGTTCGTTATCTTTCGGTGTGACAGCTGACCCTATACCAACTCCTAGAGGAGAAACATTTATGACGAATAACATACGACCATCCACATATTAATCCGAAAATACTCACAAAAGAATATTATAGAACAACATTAACAGTTATCATCAGAATACAAAATATAATGAATAAGTTAACTGATATCACTGTCACTTACAGGACCATAGTGTTGTGTATAACACAAACCGAACGCCTAACATTCCAAATATCCACACCAGGTTCTTAGAGAGAAAAAACCTTGGAAGTCTTAGGATATCTTGCTAACTGTGTAGGAGGATCCCAGCTGATTTGATCGATAGTACCTGAGGGGCTTACCTATTGAATGAGATCAGCAGTTAAATGGCCAAAACTCGAGTGATAACTGTGAACAACCACTCGCTGCATCGGCGTGACATAGTCTTTTCAATGAAAACTAGGATGCTCAAAGACTAAGTACGTGTAGTTCCTCTGTACGTTTGGGAAACTGCGTCTGTTGACGATGATAAGCAAAGTGTAACGATGAACGTCTGACCGTAGAGTTAAACGCAACCCCGAGACGGATCCCCAAATTGAAATCAAGACTGGCCTCAAGTATTTCTACGGTACTAGTAAAGGGATGCATAAGTAATTACAGTAACCAAAGCTCAACCGTACACGACGTTAGTTCGACAAAATCAATGAGTTCAGAACGGAACTGACAGGGTCAAAGGTGGATCGCCACGCGAGTAAGCCGATTCGGTGATGACTGGCCGCATAAGGGCGACTAATAGCAAATTAATTCAGTAAAACAAAAATGAGGTGTGTAAGGTATATGGGCTAAACGTCAAGCCGATGAGTGGGGTAGGGAATGCAAAGGGACAGAATAAATTTCCTCAGTTCGGAGACCAACGAGTTTACAGCGCTTGACAAAATTCGCCTGTATCTGACAAGCCGCTAGTAATGCTGCATAGTTTTGGCTCCCTACCTATCCATATCGAACATAGTTATCCACACTATATACGCTGGGACTTCGAAAACAAGTGTCCAACAGTCATACCTGTCCAACGAACACTGGTCATGATAGCCTTAAAAAGTGGAAGAACCACAAATGCAATGCCAGAGATTCCCAGCGTGATTTTGGAATAAGGATACTACTCTCGCTACACGTGTCTCGGTAACTCGGATAACATTTATAGACACCAACCCATGGCGTGCATCGCATGCCACCAGAGGCGGCAACCAGACTGCTAATGCATGACAGAATTTTGAGTGATGAAGGCTTGATCTGCCAACTGAATTGTAAAACCTCCTAGAATACATGCTATATATATATATATAACTATATAAACGTCTAATGACTACTTTGCTTTTGCTTTGTGATAACAGTGCCAATCGTTTAAAATAAGCACTCTGATTTAACTTCCCGAGTGTACCTGATTGGACGCTTGCCAAACCTTCCTGCAAAGTTATACACAAGTAAACTGAGATAGCAGTTTTCATCAGTTTGATCCCATTTGTATTTTAGAAAGAGCGAGAAGAAGAGAACAAACTGAGAGAAATAATGAGAATGCAGTTCCAACATGACGAACGGTTGGTTCTCGCAGAGGCTGTCAAACAACAGTCCAAGAAACAAGAGTACGCCAGTCTGGCTCGTCAGGAGCTGATAGAAAAACGAGAGCGTCTGCAAGCGGAATTCAGACACGCACAAATGGACTTGGAAAAGCAGACTGAACAGGCTCGCCAGAGACGTGCAATTGAGGAAGAAGAACGTCGAAGACTACTCCACAAGCACGCGGTTGAACTGATTGACCACCTACCCAAGGTACACATGGCTGTAGACATTATGAACCGAAGGTGTATTATTTTACTATCATGCGCTATCTGGGTTTCTAGAACCAGGATTGCTGTCCGACCTGCAACAACAGTATAAAGTTACACTGACCCCTTTGTACCAACAGGACTGGTAGCAATAAGGTGGGAGACCACATGGGCACAAACGTAATTGTTAAACATTGCAAGTAAGGATTGCGACTACAAATAAAAATACTCACAACCACTAGACATTCGGCTGTAGAACGAATGGAATAGTACATTAGTAAAGAATATCATACGCTGTTGCATTCCGAAAGTATAACGTGGAGCCCACAGAACATTCATTAACAGGCCCCCATCAGCGATCATGTTGCAGTATAAGCGCGCCAAGACATCGTTAGATCTATTCTGTTAGCCACGTGATCTAATTAGGGGGCATACACACAAGTGCTTCATAATGGTGTTTCGTACGGTACTGTGCCATACGCACTAAACTATGCACCTGGGAAACAACACGCATGAATATCACATCATTCGCTAAATGCCTTAAGATATGGCTTTAACAACCATAATTTCATATAACTATAACTGTGTTGCATATATATACTTCGTGTAAAACTTATATCAAGTTGCATTTCGGCTCAGAAGAGTTCTTGGTGGATATATAGTCGATGTGTTCTCTTGGTTATTTTCCAGGGTGTGTTCCGTTCAAAGGAAGAACTTGAACAAATAGTCCGTATTGCAAATAGTACGGATAAGAGAGATTGCTGACCAATTAAAACCCGAAAGATTGGCTTGCCAGTATAAGTCTTCCTTAATTTTATACATTTAATGGAGGGCAGACTTCCTTTTGATGCAACCTTTCTGAAACATATATAGCTTTTTACTTCGATATAAATGCATCCAACAAAAACGTATTGTTATACTGCTGAAAATGGGATATTGTGGTAGGCTACGGTTAAAATATCCTCTAAAAAAAATAGTGGAACCACATGACAGAAGTTGCCATGAAAACGTGAGGCACTTACAAATAATACGACTGAAGTTAGTCATACAAATCAACTCAATCATCTCTTCAATAAGTCAAATAATGCTAATCGGATTATGAACCGCTATTCCTGGTAAAACATGTTGAACTGCATTCACAGAAGTATTATTTACGTGAGTATAACATTGAAGACACGAGATATAAACTTTTGGAAGTGATTAGTTGCTTGGGCGTTGTGAACGCCCTGGCTGATGTGAAAGATGAATCTGGATGCTTAAGTGATTAAGTGGAGTCGGTCTAATGGTAACTGGTAAAAACATTCCAAACAAGCTTTACGCAACAGAGACTTGACTACGAGTCAAGATTACATTTGCACAAAGTATCTGCAACAGTTCGCTGCATGTATACAAATGCGTACCGCCGATACCATAATCTAAATAGCATGGCCAAATTGCTCGAAAAATGAGCTCGAACTTACGGAGAATCCCAGCATGCAAACATGGTTGGAGGCATTCGGGTCCCGAAGAGTTTGACACAGTGATTAACGCCAAACGATGCCCGCACACATGTCACCATACGTGACTTACGCCGTGTGACTAGTGGTTTCATTCACACACCCTGGTTCCGTTGTAAGTTCAAAGGGATTAGGCTGGCAGAAGTGCAAGCGAAAGCTGTTGTGGCATGGCCGCTCAAGGCTTAGTAAACCCTAAGTCACATTAGAATTAGCGACTTTTGGAATGAAAACTGACGGACTTTTCAAAGGTATGATCTAAACAACAAAGCCAAGGTTGAGAAAAAGCCGATGGAAAACTAGGCGACGAAACGTGAGCCAAGTAACAAACAAAAGCGTGGGACGGACGTTACTTAGGTTAGTACAAGACAAGAAAATTCGGTGGAACCTAATCTCGATTTTGGTAACAGCTGTCAACCTGAGGAACACAGAAATCATCCCGTAAGAAATTCCTGAGGGTAAACATGTTTTACTAAACTACCGCGGGTCGTTGGCTTATATGAGTACGAATAATAGGAATGGGTTCGTTTGAGTATGCTCTACATACCAGTCATCAACTTGTTGACGATTCATTTCGGGTATGGTGATGACATTAGGTTGGGACAATCAACGCATTCGCAACATCGGCCACGGTGGCACCACACGGATGTGTCAATGTTACCCAAGAGATCTACAGTTTCCTTGCGTACCACACTTTTCAAGTTCAGACATGAAGATATCACTTATGAATATTTTTCGGACGCCCATCCGAAGTACACGACTCCAGACAGTCTGCATCAGGGTAACTATAAGTGCTATATGATTAATACTACTTTAAAAACGCACTTGAATGAGGCCTAAATAGACAGATGTTGGCAACATATGAACATACACATTATTTGTTTGAGTTCGCTGCCATGGTGAAGACCAAGATAATCAGTTTATTTACACAGGGTGTGCACAGTTTTTATAAAGGTCACCAGGAAGTGTAACAACAAATTATCACAAACTGCGTTAACGATGCGGAACGCCACAATAGAGTTGCATATGCAGGTGTAACAGAATCGATGAAGCTGGTTGTCTGTTTTGTTCTAATTGCATATATCACGTAGGGTTTTGACTCGTCGGCTGTTCAATCCACTTCGGAATATGCTCGCTTGCCAGTGGACATAACAGTCTTCCTTTTTTTGTCCTTACAGATGGCTCTACACCTACATACGATTTGGTATATGGTTTGAGTTAGTTTGAAATAATAATGCGTCTTTGTTAGAGATGCTGTGATTCTTACTGTGGTGCTAATGCTGGTCAATACGACTGTGTGACAAGTGGGTTGCAGTACACAACTAAACATTCTAAAGAGTGTAAGCCAAAGTTACCTGTCCTAGAGAGATGTAGCCTGTAGGCTCATCAAGTTGTAGCTCACTTGTGGCATGACATTTCGAGCAAAATAGGGATGATTTGAGGCCTCCAAGGTTAAACATTGTTGTACCCAGAAAACAGTTGGTAAAGTGACCTGCGTATTGTAACTAGCAGGCTAGTCACACGCAAGTATACACGTAAAGTGGGGGCGATAACATGAATCAACATACACATCGAAATTATGATCACGTGACTGTTCCGTAGGAAACGACGCACAGATGTGGCGAGCAACTGGCCAGTGCCAAGATGGACAGAACACATGGTTGGCGGCATCCATTTCGGATTAACCTGTTACAGTGACCGAAGCCAAAGGAAGCCTGCGCTTCAAACCACAAGCGGCTTGCGTTGCGTCACTTAGTGTTCCACTCATCATGTATCCGTTGTGAACCCAAAGGAATAAGACCAATAGGTGTGTGAGTGAAGTATGTCCAGCCGGCCAATGCTGGTTAATCAATTAATAAGCTGGCACGAAACTGAAACCCCTATCTTTTGAAAAGAAGACAGAGCGAGACTCCAATGGTAAGATCTAAACTGGGGGGAGGGATGTTGAAAATGTAATGGTAGGGTGATTCAATATTCAAGGTTGCACTGGAATAAAATGGACAAAACATTCACCATACAGTACACAAAACAAAGCTGGGGGAAAAGGAAAGGTAGAAGGCCACAAACAAAAGGTTTCTGAGAAGGGAAGCAGGTGAGCTGTCAAGTGACGACAGTCGTTCGTTGATGCAAACAAGAAAAAATGAATATGACTGACATAACCGACTTGAGCCTAACGTACTCTATGTCCCTTGGCCGACGGTGTACTGAGGTGGCCAGCGCATTCGCGGCCACATACATCGCAAAACCACGACATATGGCACCGACGGTTCCTTTACGAACCGCACGCTTCCGTTCTCGGCCGCGTCATAACTGTTCATTGGACTTACGGACGCCCGTCCAGATCGTATTTCTTCGGATCGTCCGGTTCCTAACACTGCATCTGAAAGAATTGCTTCTAAAATGCACCCATAACACACAGTTTATTTTTCAATGGTAACATCTATAGACAAACTGAAGAAGTCGCAATGGGGTCACTATCAGGACCACTGCTGGCAGATAATTTCATGGGCAAATTGGAACGAACAGTGCTCAGCACTGTTATATATCGAATGAAGTTTTACCGGCGTTATGATTAAACCTGACGAGAGAGAACGAAGTGAATGATTGTCTTCCGTGCCTGGACATTCTAGTCATCTGAAGATCAGACAGCACGATAGGAGGATCCGTTTACAGGAAATCTACTTGGACAGGAGAGTACGTGCATATCGAAATCTTCTACCCGGTGCAATACAAGAGAGGTTTAATCAGGACGCTTTCCCACAGAGCACGAAGAATTTTCACAGAGGACAACCTACAGCCAGAGTTGAGTTTACTGACGGACACTCTGCAGATCAACGGATACCCCTTACAATTTACTAGGGAGTACATCAGAAATACTACCCTAATAGTAGAAGTAACAACGGGAACAGCTGGTCAAGAATAACGAGGAAGTGTCTAATGGCCGCTGTATCCAGAACTTATAACGATGCAAAACTGTGTACAGTACGGCGAACGAGAACTCTACCAGTCTCTCGGCTACGAACAAACAGTCTACGCCTGTCACATCCCATTGTTTATACAAATACTTGTGTGGCTGCAGTATGGGCTAAATAGAGAGGAAAATCCGACAACTAGCCGCTCGTATCAAGCAACATGTTTCCAAATGGCTTGAAACTCAGAAATGCCAGGCGTCTGTATAGATGTCGAAGGATGACATTCATCATCATCAAGTGCAAGGCACATAATCCAAACAGGATACAGAGTAAAAAATTCCTGACGCATTTTCGGTGATTTTTTGGGGCAACCGGAAACGCATACTCCAGTTTGCTGAGGCTTTGGCTACCACACGTTACAGTCCCTCCCTGTATATTCAAAAAACAATTTGTGTTGATGCCCCGTGTCCGTCTGTATAATTCCTTAAGCCCTGTGGAATTTTTATCCGTTTAAACTTAGTCACATGTCCATGCCTGATTAGAATGTACGAAACGTTGGTCCGAAGAATATCACATGAATTGCATCTTCTCAATGTTCTATGCGACTTCATCAAGGGATCAAACCGTTTTAAACGTGAGATAGTGTGAGTTTTGATCAATACCAAGCTTCGCTTGCAACCGTTTTTAGTTCCACTTTGTTTTATAACTAACAGCCTGATGAGATTTTATTGAAAACACGTCTACTACAATTCGTGTTCTATGACTCGGTGGAAATCTTCGAAGTAAATATATGAGTTCGAAAAACAATTAACGAAACGAAGGCAAATCAACGAGTGCTCACAAAAAGGATAAGACGATCTGATGGTTAGACGAATAACCGTTTATGCAGAGTGCACTGAGAGAATAAAATCTCATAAATACAGCTAGTTGGCATAAAAGATGCGCAGGTGCGAGCATCCAGAGAATAATTGGTGTTTATGG
Organism: Paragonimus skrjabini miyazakii; assembly: GCA_014338405.1. Taxonomy (NCBI): domain Eukaryota; kingdom Metazoa; phylum Platyhelminthes; class Trematoda; order Plagiorchiida; family Troglotrematidae; genus Paragonimus; species Paragonimus skrjabini miyazakii. Next base: position 16,717 of record JTDE01022066.1, on the reverse strand, counting down.
AGAAGTTATATAACTCACTTACAAGTAATAGGAATGTTCAATTTATTGAAAATTAAGCAGACAACAATCAGTTAGCTTGCAGCTGCAGAATCGTTACAAGATAAACAACAGGGAACCAGGGACACTAACGTCAAACAACACTGTCGCAGAAGTGGTGGTTTCAGCAACAATGAGGCTGTTTTGACAAACAAACAAAAAGAAATTAGAACTACAGTAAACGCCTAACGTTTATAGTCCTATGAGCAGTGAACAAAATTTGTTTTATGCGCACCTTTCATTCAGGAGCAAGCACAAATGCAAACATAATTTTTCTAATGCGCCCATACATCTACATTGGACCCAACAGAATCCGATCATCAGAAAATACTGGTATGATCAAAGGCAAACAGTTCAGAGTTTGTAAATTCCGCATGTTACCGAGGGGCATGTCCTGAGGATATTGCTCTAGCAACACAACCTCGTAATAATTCGGTTTCTATTCTATTGATTAGTAACAACCTCATTTTTGAGCTGCACGACGTAACCGAAAAGTAGATTGGCGACCTGGTGTATATAACTAAGGACAAGGTCAGCTAATACAAAAGCTTTCACGAGCACTTTTGGGAAAGTCCAAGTGCGTGGGTGGTACGCAGACCAAGAGAGAGCTGGGCAATGAAAATATCGGGAGGAACTTGTTTTCGGAAAGTAGATGATACTACTTCTAAATAATGAAACACGTTTGTGAAGAGGCAAAACTGTAGATACGAGTAATCATAAGGAATAGGCAACTCTGGAAAGGGGGAATAAGCGGTCACGCTATCCATAGCGCAGTATAATGTGGTTTGTCACAGCGGAATGACTGACTTCGAGCGGCCTGGTTACTGCGAACGATATACCGCTAGGAGTGAAAACTGGAAACATCCGGCTAAATCCAGTTGAATCGATACGCTAAAAACACCCGCACAATGATCTGAAATCATACTTTGCTATCTACAGACTTTAGCTTGAGGGTAGGTATTACAACTTAATGGGAAGTGTTGCTACCGAAAAATACCTGTAGACAGTTCACAGCAGGAGGAACCACTAAGATACCATCTCTCGAACGATACGTTTAACAAGTAAAACCATACTCCGTAAAAAAAGAACGATTAAAAAAGCAACGTTGAACGTTAGGCGTTCCGTGGCCGCGGAACTGAAAATTGATCTAGAATTCACTCCACAATAACGCTGAGGTTACTTAACCATTAACCGCTGAATCCAAAATAAGTCACCTTGATTTTTCACAATACAGCCTAAGGCGGAAAGCACACAAACGAAGTCACCAGCAGCAATACAACTTAGGCATTCAATTATTGAGAAATAGAACACCCGGTCTTCAATATATGCGAACTAAAACAAAAATGGGATGAAAAGTTAGTCCGCATAAAACAGAGGAAGGTGTAACATTCCAAATGAAACCACAGAACCTCAAGATTAAGCAAGAGGAGAGGAGAACGCAGTGAAGCAAAATTGGAGTGTATGCCCGATTTCCAATGTGCGGATGTTTGCATATCGCTTCATGATAGTAAGCGAAACGTCGTTATGTCTAACTGCAAAAGATTCGCGGAGACCAACGCAACCACATCAAAATCGAATGCATGAGCCGGAAAAGAGGACAGGCGACTACTAAAACATCGACCACTTGTTCAGAAAACACAATGATGAAGAGGAAAACCCAAAATAACGTCAATTCGGTTGAAAGCTAATTAACGGAAGCAATGCGGAAAAGACAAGGAATAGAAAAATACCCGGGGCAATAAAATTTGCTCAGCGTATTTATCGAGAAGGGAAGTTCTGCACAGAACGCACAGTGTCACGAAAATGCTCAAACCGTTGTGAACCAGTATCCTCGTCCTCGTTGGTTGAGCTCGACGTCTCTGTCAGACACTCAGCACAGTTACAACAGCTACTCACCGATCCAGAACTGTCTTCGCTCAAACAAGTGTCCGGTTCAGAAAGCGAAGATGAGTTTGGCAGTAGCAGCAAATGTGAATCAGGTTCAACGGAAGAAAGACGAGCTTTCTTTACTGAAGGAGCTTGATTATCGGTGGGGAACAAAGCAGTACTGGATGAGGCTGGTGGGACGGTTGCTGCATATGGTTTTACGTTAGGGACTGGAAGAGCCAAGGTCATTGTTGCAGAGGCGGTTGGGGTCGTCCGACTCTGGAGGTGAGCCGAAGAATGGACCCGTTTCACCAAACGTTTAGCACGTCGAAGCGGCTTCGGGGGCGGGTCATCCGGTTGGGATAAGTAATCGCGTAAATATTCGAAAGGAATGTACTGTAACGTACAAAATAAATTTGAAAAAATGAGAACCTGTACTAGTATAGACAACAAAGGAACTGCTTTTCAACGGCAATATCAATGAAAAGAGCAGAAACGACGTTGAAGTTAACCAGAGTATTAAGGTGTTCTAGCACAAGAAAATAAGTTTAAAAGATACATGTCAATTTATACGCAGTTGAGTTAACCGAAGCAACTATTGCAAGTAGGGTTCACACGAGAGTTAGACTGGATGAAAGAACGCCCGCTAAAAACGGCTTGACTATAACACAAAATAAATTAGAAACCTCTAAATGAACGCGAACAGAAAACGGGATCACAGGATACGAGTATAAGAGAATCTATCATGAGGATTACACAGCAAAATGGAAGAACGTAGAGAAGCGGTTGGAAAAGTGGCAGAAAAGAAACAAACAGTGTCATTACTGGATTAATGGTCGCACCTTTGCACAGCAAAGCGTAGCGTCTTGCTAATTGGACAGAATCAAATTCCGACCAAGATATTATTTTAAATGCTAAAAAATACGTCGCCCAGGAAGATAACAAATATCAGCCACACCAGTCAAGCGACAGCGGACTGTTGCGTGTGCACAGGCATGAAAAGCAACCATCTTGCATGTTGCCGAACATGTTGCATGGCAGCAAACTCAACGTGGTGTTAAAACCAGATCTGATGTGCACATTGTTTAAACAGAGGTGTCGTGATTGTTTTGTTAACTCCAGCCGACAACCTCCTGCCTGGACTTCCCAATGAAAGTGATGTAAGTAATTTCAGTTAACCAGCTGAGCAAGATTTTAATTACTGATGAATAACAGATTATTTCCACTGTTACAAACTGGAATCCGGTAAGATTTGATTGCGGCTTTTTAGTGGGGCTATCGACCGTTATGGCAGTTAGCGTGACCATTATCGAGACGATCAGGGAACCTGAGTGCTACTTACAAGCAGTTGTGTCTGAACGTTTATGTGGTCATTTGGGTACACAATGTAGTCACACGCTAGCACGTGGATCGCAGTTCAACCCATCGACACGGGCTAAAAGAAACGCCGGCAGCTATACTCAAAGAAAACCAGTTGATTACTTTGATGAAGGCGAAAGTGCAATTTGATGTAAGCAGAGCAAAAGTGATAACAATCGAAGTCAATGAGTTTTCAGCAGTGATATCAAGTTACCAAACGGTGAGACAATGGGAAATCCGTCAAAAATTGACGATCACATCCGCGAAAAAGTCTGAAATCAGTGACTAAGTACAGTATTTTTTATTGTTTCACGGAATGAGCAGAACAATAACAAAGGCAGACTACAATAGCTACCACAATAAAATGGCAAGAGGCTATGTCAATCAAATACTACCGAAGAAATAAGAATGGGAAATTTGGGGCAATCGAGTAATAGAGACGTTGACTTAAATAATTAGAAAGCGGCTGAAGGTTCACCGTATCGCAATACAAAAATAATACCCGCGTCATACTAAGTACATTACGAGATTACGAACATCACTTTTATATAAAGCTGGAAGCTATGTGAGAAATGTTTTCATACAAGAAAAGTGATAAGTGGACGGTGTTGCGGCGCATGCGTGCAACACATGAGACATTTAGGGAGCTCAAGAGGTCAAGATGATAGTTGTGGATTACTACGAGATGCACGTGCATCGGCAGAGTAAAACATTGTCAGAAAGAAGACTAAAACAAAGACAGTTTTATCAAATGTTAATACTATAAAAGCTGGAGAACTCCCATCCTGAAACGACCACGCTGGTAAGCGTATGCAAACACGAAGATAAACTAATCGGACCCACGACACAAATACAGGTTTGTATGAGACTTAAAGTAGCTTTACACCTAAAAATACTTATTAGACACCATTCATATTCAATAGCAGCTTACGAAAGCATACAGACTGCTTCGTTAGCATTTTCGGAAGAGATAGATTAGACCCGAGTTTCGTCTAGATTAGAACTCGTCAGTGTTGCATATCTTTGCTGCGATCGAAGTTTAAACTCCGGTCCACGCTGTCATTGGCAACCAACATGTTGACCATTGCGTCACTAATCTCACATTAAACCCAATCGAATTGTCATATTCAAAAGAATATCGGCAATCGCCAGTGAGCACTGTTCGTTGTGTGATCAGCCGGAGAAGAGGTGCAGTGATTGCCCTGTTGTCTCTGACCGATAACCTCACTAGCATGGCTTCTTAGTCAAACTGAAATCATACAATTCGCAAAACGGATTGAACGACGGCTAGACAGTTACACGCAAACACTGTCACAACGAGACTGGACCTGGACGCAGTATGACGGCTTGCGCACCTCGATGACCTACTGAGCTAAACTGGACGGCGTAGTGGCCACACCAACAGGTCTGACAACCTACAGTCTCCCGGTGCTCCAGGTTGAGGGGTGAAAGAAGGTTGGCAATTTTTCCCGAAAAAATGCACCTGTTATGATACAATGCCATCCGCTGCCTTGCGGCACAGGCTTCTGAGCCAAGGGCTCTCTAGTTGAGAACCCTAATCGTTCTCCTGTTTAGGTCTGGGCGCCCTGGCAGTATCTCAGCCCACACACAACCATGAATAGTCACAA